>PVHY01016506.1:0-33623 GCA_004024945.1 Uropsilus gracilis
CTAGCACATATTTCTTGAGTGACTTCATAATTTTTTTTGTAGTGATGAGTATATTAAGTCTTTAGGCTTTTTTTTTTTAATTCACATTTTTCTTGCAATTATCATGTAGATATCTCCCCCAGAACCTTCTGTCAGCAGTTGGGTATGTCAGTGATGTTGGTGATTCAATATACAAAATGAGTTGGGAACTATTAATCACTAATTTTTATATTAAGGAATTAGACCTCCTAAGATGATGTCTATGACATATTATAAAGTCAGTAATCCATGTATGTAGTTAACATAATTATTTCGCAAAATATATGAGGTCCTTTGGTCTTGAGTCCTGGCAGGTATGTTAAAACTTGCATTTCTGGAAAATCATGTAATTGGGAAAAGACGTCATCAATATAAACAAACGTAGTAGCTCTTGCACTAATGGTTTTTCCTACCCTTATTTGTAAAAGAACCAAGGCTTATAAAAAATATTTAGATTGCTCATCTATGATAATAGCATGCAGATCTATCTTCATCTCATCTGTGTTTTTATCATCCTTGAGTAATTTCAGGATTTGATACTCAAATATTCTTAACTCTACTGACATCAGGCAGTCAAGCAGTTTACTCATCAGAAAGCCACTCAACTCCAAAGGCTCTATAATACACAGAGATGGTAATGACACTACCTAATTCTGTCATGTACAATTAATTCAGTTTTCTCTATGATTAAAATGGAAATTACTCAAACTTAGAATTGCGTTAAATAAAGGACTACAAATTCCACCTGAGTTTGAGACACTATATCATATGCTTATGATCAGAAATTTGGTAGTTTCTTGCTGTTGAAAAAAAATAGGGGAAAAAGGGGTTTTGAATAGGCATATTAACTGGAAAACAAGGATGCCAGATCCCAAATATTTGTATGATGTTTCCCATCAGGATTTAGACAAGAACTAGGAGGCATACTTGTAGGTGATCTAGGAGAAAAAGGCATCCTTTGTGATGGTGTAGTCAGGAGCAATCTTGGAGGCACCTGAGTTGAAAAAGATAAAGGTAACATTATAGGACCCCTGTGTCTGAAGAAGTAAGGATGGTGAGAGTGGCTGGGCCCAGAAAAGCTCTTTGAAAAGGGATACCTAAGAGAAGAGATGGAACCCAACATGAGGAACCAGGATCACCTAATTCACTTTTTCCCCATCCCTCTGTCAGTGCTGAGGTTTGTTTACACTCAGAAAAGCCCAGGATAAAGGGTTTCATCAATTCAGTTCATTCAATTTGGCCACTTAAGGCCTATGTGGAAAGAAGGAAAGGAGAGGAAACAGAAAAGCTATTCAGATGTTCCTTCATGGCGAATAAGACATTTGCTAAAGGTGTTTACTCATCTGAGAATACTGGCATATCTGACTTAGGGAACTGCTTTCTCATTTATGTTTTCATTTATACTTATATAGCGAATAAAATGAAAACAAAAAAAAAGCAAAACTCGAATTGATCAGAAAATTACAAAACAGGGCAGGATCCTAATGTTTATTTCATCTCTATTCAAATCTCACCCCTGCAAGAGTTGTCTATCTAGCATCACTGAGCCTTCATTGTTTTATTCTTCAATAGCATCATTATTTTGCAAACTTATCATTATAAAAAAAATCATTTTTTTCTGCTATACAAATCCATAGCAATATTTAAATCCATGAAATAGAATGGATCAAACTGTTTTTGGTGTTCTTTTGATTCCACCTCTAATAAACCGCTAACCTCAGACAAGTTGATAAACTTCTTTTTGCTTAATTTTTTCTTCCATAGAGTAGAAATAATGGGTCCCTCCCTCAAAGGATGAAGAAATGGACTCTTTCAAGTCAAGCATTGCACCGTGCCTAGCAACTCCGAAAACGTCCGCTAGCAGTAATAGTAATAGGGGAACATCGACTCCAAATCTTATCATATTTGTATTGATATTTTTTCCCTATGAATATCCAATGGAGTCTTAGCTTGCTATTTGGTAAACCTCCGAATGTGACTTGGAACTAGGAGACCACTAACTATCTTCCTTAAACCTTTAGGTAGGCATGAGCCAGATAGCTGATAAGTTTAAGAAAGCAAGACAGAGATGTTTAATCTGGGGTTTTATATGATTTCAAGAACAGATTTTCCTACTTAGCATGGTTTGGCAAGCAGGATAGAAAGATCCAGAGTTATGTATGGAAATGGACTTCCCCAGAGGCAGAGTTCAGTGTGTCTGATTTCTTCATTTAAAGTATCCACAAACAGTAAAAAGACACAACCATGTGAAAATCTCAGAATTAAAATATATTCCAAATCAGAATTCAGGATTTGTGGATTTTAGAGTCAGTGCTTTCAGCATTCCCTGGATGCCCTGATGCCCTACCAGAGCTTCATCTAAATCCTCTGCTCAGCCCCAGCTCTGGGCCTAGCTCATTTCAGATGCTCTGTGTCTCCTGCAGACAGAACATCCTTCTTGATAAAAATAGATTATTAGCTCTCTTTGTTTGGAGGCAATCAGACACTATAAGAAGTGAAAAAAATGTGCTAAAGACAGATAATCAGCTAATTGAAGCTTTCTCTCCCAACCACCAGAAGAAACTCAAAGAATCTTGATTGAGGGGGAGACATGAGGGTAAGTGTACAAGTGCTTTATTGGAAGATTTCTCCATTGGGAGGCAATTGTGAGGAAAGTCTCAGCTTGCTTTGGGATCATCTGTGCTTCTCTCCAGAATCAGAAATAATTGAGAGGACTCTGGACATTGCAGTGATGTGATTTCCCCATTCAGTCGGTGGTGACAAGATAGAAACCCACAAGTCACCTTTGCTCCCTGTTAATTTCTGCACCGTAGTCTAGTCCATCACCAAAAATACAGGTTCATTGCAGCCACTGAGTGAATTTGATGAATTCAATCAGAACTTAGTGATTACCAATATCACTGATAATTCGTTCAAAGCATCTGAGATGCTAAGAGTATGAGGAGGAAGAGGAACATGCTGACAGCTGGAAAGAGAGACTGAGGGAAACTGAAGTGACAACAGATAAGCGATGTGACTGTTATGTAACGAAGAACTGAATGGGGAAGCAAGTTGGGTAAATGGGGGAAAATGGAGAAGATGGATGTTTTGATGTCTACAAATCTAAGGATATTTGGTCAACTGAGTAACAGTCTGGATAACACTTATTTCTGCTATCTAGTAATGGCTTTCATGTATATCTAAATATATATGAGAGTTGCATGTGTGATTATTTCAACCTTCAACAAATCTACAAGGTAGGCCATAGATTCTGTCCCATTCTTCAGAAAAAATAATGGAAACACTGAGTCGTGAAATAACTGATCATGGTCAGATGGTCTATTGCAGGATCTAGACTCTTATCCACCCTTTATAATCTTCCTGCATTCTACTACAGTATGAAATTAGACAGTAGTGTTTGCATGTTTATTATGTGTTCATACAACTAGCAAGGACAGGTACTACAAAGAAAATACAGCCATAGGCATATATGCACATCAACAGAACAAAGACTTGCACACAATGACTACATGTTAGATGGAGATATGGCATGCCAATATAAGCAGAAGTTAAAACCATTGGAAATGAACAGATTAACATCTAAATAGGCTATATGTTATAGCCTATTTGAGGTAAAGGAACACTCAGCAACAAGCTAGTTTGTATGATTACTGAGGGAAGTAAATTTTAGAGCAAAATATTGAAAATATTGAAATATTGAAAATCTTCCAAGGGAAGGGGTGATCTTTAAAAAGCTATAAGTGGGGAAGTTGGAGAGTCACAAATAAAAGGCAGTCCAGATGTCCAGTACTCCTGGAAGAAACTCTCATTTGGGATCCAACTTTCCCTCATATTAGCTATTTAAACTTAAGCAAATGATTTCACCTTTCTGAACCCCAGTTTCCAAATCTCTAACATGAAACTCTACATGACAGATGAATATATACTTAATTCAGAGTGTTTTTTGTGGGCATTAGTGAGGGTATAAAGTACCTAGACTCTCACCAAGAATAGTAGCTCAGAAAATGGGATCTAAATATTACTGGAAGAAAACTGACTTGCCTTGTATTGAGAACAGCAGGAAAAACAGAAGTAAGATTGGAGTACCAAGTGACTAGAATAGTACATGCCTAATATATATGTATACGTAAATAAATGCATGGATGGGAGAAACAAGAGGCTTAATTGCATTGAAATTAGTTACACCATTTCATCTATAAAACTTGGCATAGGAAAAGTATAAACAAGTGGATGACAGTGAATGTTAATAATAGCAGAACACTGATTGTTTCTTGCAATAGCATTTCCAAGAAAATCATGATCTTTCTTCTCATTAGTCAAGGAGCATTTTTTTGTAATTCTGATTTCACCTTCAGAGATCAAGTTTGCTTGAAAAACTTCACCAGTGGTCTAGCATAGCAGTTGCAAGTTCAATTGCTCATGATTTCAAGATTCTAACAGGGTCAATAAACCCCTAACCCCAACTAGAGCAACTTTAAATTTTGATTTATTTTTAATATTTTGGTGTTACACTTATGATCTCATCTGAAAGGTAAGTTCCCTTTCTTAAGAAATACAATGTATTGATAGAAAACATTGAAGCACAGATTTATGGAATCTTTTGGAACAAAGGGTCACAAGGATGGGGTAGTTTAAAAACTTACATGATCCAAGTTTCCATTTTCCATCATCAGGATCCCATTTAACTGTGCACCCTATCTGTCATGTATTCAACAAATTTTCATGAAACATCTTCACTCCTATAAACTGGGTGTTCTACTGGAACACAGTAATAGATAATATGACCCTCTGTCTTCAGAGTCTTACAATGGTGAAGTCGGCATTTAAAAACTAATTTTCATTGGATTTGGGAAGGAGACTTGCATGCCTTGACAGCCTGATGAGAGAAAGTCAAGCCAGTCTTAGAAAATTTCCTTGAGGAAGTGAGTTGTCTACTGAGGAATGTCTACTGAGGAATGAGAGGCTGTTTTAGTGAGAGAAGATGTATTTTGGGCTAAAGAAACAACCTGATAATGTTATAGGAGAGAAACATTGGATTCTATGAGGAACCGAGAAGAGATTAGTAAATCTGAGGAAATGTGAATAGAGAAGAAAGGCAAAAAATGAGACCAGAGCTGTTAGAAAAGAACTGCTCACTGAGTACCTCCAGGTGGAATGACCATGTTACCTGAGACTAAGTAACTAAGTCACTCTGGTATAATTATTAGGGCTAGTCCTTTTATTCAGAAGAATAGTCCAAACTGAATGATAAATTATACCATTGCTTCACTTCTAGAACATATTAAAGACCTGAGACTTAGGCATCCTAAGTGTTGAGGTGTTTCTGTAAGGGTTATACTCATTTTAAAATTTGACTTCTGAAAGAGTCCCTTTGGGTCTCAGCATGGCAAGTACATAGGGCTCAGAAAGGTGATTCAGGTAAGATTTTGGTTCATGAAAAAGAGGAGAAAGATAATTGACTTAAAATAAGATAGGAGATGGAATGAACAGGGCTTAGAGGGTGATGGATGAGAGAGGAGAATCTGTTTCAAAATTTAGCCCCCAACAGTAGTCTATAAATAATGGAAATATGGGAGGAGGAACAAGTCCATGAAGTCAGTTTTGTCATGGGAATGGGTCATTAATGGAGATACTGATTATTGTGTCTTCTCTATGCCCAGAACACAGAGAGCAAATATCTAGAAGTCTTCGGTACACATTTGGGATGTGTCAACAAAAAATGCTTGCTGAAGTCATGGGAAAGAGTAATCCAAGCAGAGACTGTGTAGCCAGGTACAAAGGATGATTAGGTCCAGGTCGAAGGACCTCTTTCATTTACCATTGGAAAAAAAGGCAGACCTGTACAAGGAGATGGAGATCAACCTTCAGAATAGGGGTGTGCAAACAAGGAGAACAAAAACGTAGTGAAGATTATGTTTTAAGGGTTCAACTAACTAACTCGTAGTCACACCATCAGTATATGTCCCCATTGGGGTACAGCAGTCTGAGCCTAATTTAGGCCTCTGCAACCCACTACTCTTAACTGCCCTTGCCAGATTCTCCGATTTCATGTAAGTTACCCAGTTTGGGTGTCTCTGTGGCTGTCTATGTCTCTACTCTCAGCCTCATTCCATGGCAGTTAACATTCTTCTGGATGTGCACAGGCAAAGATGTATGCTGGACACATGTACATAATGGCTCATGGCAGACTGATATGGGCATTTTGACCACACAATAGCCATAGTTTAAAGATGATCAAGTTGCCTGGGCCAAGAGTGTTTTAACTAGCTAATAACCCTTGGAGAGCACTCTTATTTTATTCTTGGGTCTTCAAGGAAGTTCTAAGCCTACCAGACAGATAAGTCCCAAAGCTTTAGCAATGTTCTCATAAAACCGTGACCATATACCTTCTCTGTAGCAGTTGTGCTGTGACATGGTCAGAGGCCGGCCTATCTGCCATTCTTCCCTGTCACTAGAGGAACATTGTGTACGCTGGGCCCTGGTACCATCAAAACATCCACCAGCACAATCACAACATCTCATTTAACTTTCTCGACAACATCGCTGATATGAAAGAGACTCAGTCAATACATGTGGACACCGAGGCTGGCAGGGTTCAAATACTTGTCTAAATTTGTACAAAAATAAGTGAGGGATGTTAGTGTCCAGTCCTTAGCTGTCCAACATCAAAGGCTGTGATCTCAATGGCCAACCCTTCTTTATCTTTGTCTTCTTAAAAGAAAACTAATAATTGCCCAGCCAAAAAGTGACTTGTTGGGCTTTAATGCATATTTGGTGAAAGAACAAGGGGGCAGAGGCTGTTCAAGAGGGACATTGACCCTCCCCAGATATACCTGCACCTTTCACAGACAGCACATGCTGAAGGTCAATGGTATGCACTTTCAAACCAGGCCAAAGGCCAACCAAACCTAGGCTTCATTCTACAGGGGCACGTATTCAGCATGAGGCCTCTCTTTTCAGATAACTTTCTAAGAACTGCCATGAAAGAGTAAACTTTCTACCTCGGCA
Organism: Uropsilus gracilis; assembly: GCA_004024945.1. Classification (NCBI taxonomy): domain Eukaryota; kingdom Metazoa; phylum Chordata; class Mammalia; order Eulipotyphla; family Talpidae; genus Uropsilus; species Uropsilus gracilis. Next base: position 7,027 of record PVHY01016506.1, read on the forward strand.
ACATGAAAAGGATAATGTAAAAAAGCATTCCTATCAGTTTTCTTGGCATTCCTTCTACCAGTGATATTGATGGTGAAGCTGGAATACTGGGTGGTAATATGTCTAATAATGGGATGCATAGACACAGTTAAAACAATAATAATAACATATTTTTTTTCTAAATGAGAGAGAGCATAAGAGACTGAAATACCATAACATGATCTTTGAGTTTAGTTCACACTTCTCTCCATTTAATTTATGAAGAGAAAAATGACTGTGATAGATACAAGTTGGCAGTTTTGATCATTAGCAGCAAGCTATTGCCCATGGGTACGCAATAAAATGTAGTGCATATTGATTCCTTTTAACGTTAACTATTTTGAGGTTGTGATTGAAAATTACTGTTGAATTGCAGATAACACTAGCTGAGCTGCACCAACAATAAATATTGTAAGCTGGTTATAAAAACAGTTAAGGTATTATTATGCTGGTGTCATTAGATTTACTTTACTGACATAAACAATTCAACACAACACCCATTTATATGTAATTTAAGTACTATATATTCCACTTGCTTTAACAAATCAGCTCCATGCAAGGGGCTTTATGCAAATACACGAATTCAGGCTCCTTTCAACTTGACTGAACAACCATCGTTCTTCTATTAAACTACTTTTCATATCATTTCAGACCCACACTTTCAAAATTAACTTCTTTGTATATCAGAGGAACTGCTCCTCCAAGAATAAAGGGGAAAGAAACAAAGCAGAATGAAGGGATGAAAGAAGGGTAGGATTGGTGGCTGTTCCAGTTTGTGAAACAAATGCAGAAAATTCTGAGTCAAACACCAGACCTCGCCTTAGAAATTGGAGTCAATTCCCAACAGCTGTTTCCTGAGGTGCATCAGTTTGAACAGGTTGGCTTTTGGGAGGTTTTAAATGGAATTATCTTACTGGTGAAACTCTGGGCAAGTGTCTACCTCAACTGACCTATCTCAGAGCAGGGGTGGGACTCTGAGATCATCTGGTGGTGAGTAGCATCTGTGTTAGGTGGATTTCATGGGGAAAGCATGCTTTCTGGATGTTTACAAAGACACTGAAGTCTCACAAGTACATACAATGAAGAAAGGTTTATAAAGCATTATTCTTCGTTCATCTTTACCCCCTTTGTTATGGAGATAATTCTCTTTCCTATATTTCATACACACATGGTGTTTGATTTCTGAATTATCTTCACCTTTGGGATCCCATCTTGATTGTCTGTTCTACTCTGGGTAAAGTTTATAAGAGAATGGAACCAAAATCTTCTTCTCATCCTTGAACAGTGGGACATAAACCAGTGTATGCCCCACCCCAAAAGGGTTTGTGAGCATAAGGTTGGAAGAATTAGGGATTTTTCTCTCTTGGTGCAGATCATCAGCCATAAGTGACCTTGTACATGAGCTTGTTGACCATAAACAAATAAGATAAGACCTAGCTATGTGACAAACATTTCTGTTTCCTTAAAGGTTTTCTATGTACCTCCCAGGCTGAAGAGAAGGCGCAGAGGTGCTAATACCTCCAATAGGAATTCCCAATGGTCTTCTACCTCATTGAACAACATGACTCAATTTCACTTGTCTCCCCAGTGAGAGTTTCTTTGGAAACATCAACACACTGTCTCCATTTTGCTTTGTCCTAAGGAAATAAACACTAATCCTTGGTGTCTTCCATCTTAGCGGTGTCTTTGCACAAATATTTTCTGAGAGGATGAATTTGTTAAGTTATAAATCCTCATCAGAAAGATACCAATATTTCAGTACTACCACATGTCACACCCTGGACGTCACTGACAATTGACGGTGTCTTGAGGCTTTTGCATTCAGAGATGGATCCATAGTGAATGTCTCAGGAAATAATATTTTCATCTGAAAAATTCTTCACTCTGTTAGAACTTGGCTCTTTATAGCACAGCAATGGAAAATTTGAACTCTTATGAACAAGCGTAAATAGTAGTGTGTGGATATCATACATAAAATAACCAAAATTCTCTGGAAAGAAAATACTTGGAAATGGTGTAAAATGTCTAGATAAATAGGATAGCAACACTGGCATATCTTTTCCAGTCAGAAAGGAGAGAAACTATTGAATTAGTTAAGAATTAGGATGCAAGTGCTACAAGACCAAGAGTTGGACTTGTTCTCTTCCCAGGAACATGCTCCATGGCCAGGACATAGTCCAGACACACAGAAACTATGTTGATCAAATGCCTGAGGAGAAAACCAGTGTCTATCAAGATGGTAACTGTTGCTTATGAAATCTCTTGCTTCTGAATATTACTGCAAAAATTCATTATAGCTGACAGCCCATTTTGGATGGACGAGCCTGGGTTTTGATATATGATTTCTGATTATAATTGTCAATCGAGGACTGGTTTCTGGCTACAGCTTTCCTAATGCCACACTTTATCAAAGGAGAGTAACTCAACACTCTTTGACTTTCCACTGCCTGCTTCATGCTGCCTGACTTTGAGGTAACGCTGGACTTCCCATTCTTATAATGCATGTTCATCAAGTCCTTGAAGCGTTTCTTTTGTCCCTATTCAGTCAAAATGCCCACCTCCAGTTGCCCACTTGGAAATTGCTTTGATAGCCCGCTGTCAGCCATTCTCTTTACAAGACCAACCTATTGAAACAGAATTACCATAAGTATGACTTCCCTCCTAGAGTCCACAGTGCTCTGGGCCCTTATTAATGTAGATCATTTTGCCATTTAATTTTAAATATAGCAGAAGGGGGGGAATTACCTAGGAACTGGATATCATATCAATGACAAGACATAGCTCAAAGAAGTAGAATCCTCTGCAGTCCGCCACTGCGAGTTCTCAATTAGAATTTCATGGAAGAAATGATATTTGGCTCCATCACAGTTAGTTTCCCTTTTCCCCACTGGTGTTTTTCTCTGTATCCTTATTCTACCCGCTCAAACAGCCTTCCATGCACCCCATCGTACAATCCAACATGGAAAGGAAAGAATGTGAAACCAACTTTTAAATTGTCATTGTTAACAGCTGGTTCCCTCAACAATCTTCATTCAGATCTCAGCAACCTTAGATTCAACCATTTGAAGAGAGGAATGAATATCTTCTTCCGTCAATGGCTACAAGTACTTTGGAGTGTACTACTTTACGTCAATGATTTGTTTTATGACTTATCTTGAGTTGTTCAAATATTTCTGTATCTCATTTTTCTGCTTCTTTATTCCTTGTGTTTATTAGATGGGGTGGAAAGAGAACTCACTGAGTGCTTTCTAAAAAACATGCAAGTAGATGTGAAGTTCAAAAAAATGAGAGATAGCCAATGTCAAAGAAACAAAGTAATGGGTCAGTATGCTGTTGTGAAAGGCAAGGACAATTAAAAGAAGGGAATGAAAATATCTCCTTGTCTTATTCCCACATTTTCTGCTAACCTGCAACAGCCTTCTTGTTGTCTCTTTAAGAAATTAAAGGTGCAAACAAACAAAGATGAGTTGGCCTCTTCTCAACTGGGAAGCAGGAGATAAAAAATTGCAACTATCCAGTCCCAAAAATGGTCAATTTAAAAAAAATTAAAAAAACAAAGCTACGCTTATCTAGTGTCAGTGGAGAATGTCATTCCAAATAAAAACTTTCTCAAATAATTGAAGGCAAGCATCTAGAAGTGCCATCATTCTTTTCATTGTAACTACCTGTGATGAGAATCTTCTTAAAGTGCAAGGCCATGTCCCAATCTTCTTAAGCAAAGAACACTGAACATAACTTAACCTTTCCTTCCTGCCCTGGGGTTATCGCTATGAACATCGGAGACTGCATTTTGCTGCAATACAAGGATGCCCTCGGGGATAACTGAGTGCACTACAATTGTCTGACTCCATGCGAAGCGAGGCCAGACTCATCATTTCCAGAATTTTAATTTGATTTCATTTTTCAAAACCAGTTCAGGCTTTTAGATAGTATGTGTCACCATTATCAGATGGGCCGGACTTACAGCCATCTCTCCCATTATAATTTGCTGTGGCTGGTAAATCACATCATCAGACTCTGAGTGTGAACAATATACACTCACACCCAGAAATCCACACAATACCTATCTAGGTGCTATGTATTTATATGGATGTTTACGTAGAATTCTATTCTTGGGGTCTAAAATGCCCTCTGTTCATAATTACACCTCACAAGGGAACACTTTTGTGTTACAAACTTTCTCTGTTCAGCAAACCTCTAACTTTCTTGCCTCTGTTGGGTTCTTGACAATAGCCTACCTCAGAGTTTCTCAAATTTAAGTAGGCATTTCCCCAGGGAATCCTGCTAAATATTCAAATTCTGATTTCTTTGGTCTGGATAAGTGTCTGGGACCACACCTACTTCACAGATTCCCCGAATCATGCTCTGAAGCAACAGGAATGAAGGTTTTTCAGGTCATATGAAAGGTGATCAAAAGCAGGAATCAACTGACTTCAGCCTGTGAACCCAAACCTCACACCGCCCATTTTCATAGGACCTGTAAGATAAGAACGACCTTTACATTTTTAGGTGTTGAGGGACAAATGCAGAGAAAATATTTCAAGTCACAGGATGGGTCCATGACTTTCAAGGCTTAGATCCTTAACGAACGTTTTCCCAGGACTGGTCCTTCTCCCACTGACCCCTCTTCTACTGGTCCCTCTCCCACTAACTTCACCTTAGTAGCTAGCTGCCTCTGTGCTCCAACAGCACGGAGCTGCAACAGAGATGACCCTGCCTACGTAGCATGTGATACTCATGATCTAGCACTTGACAAAGGCACCCTGTAGCCCCCAAGACAGTTGTTCCTACTCTAACACTGTGATTTATGAGGGTTTATCTCTCCTGGTCCTCTTAGCAGAGAGTGATAGCTACCTCTGGGGCAACCACTCTATGAAAGAACAGGTTGTTGCCTACCAAGATATCCCCTGTCAGAGGACATGAGTCTGTGGAACTAACTGGTTGCACACATAAAATTTGGCTTCTCAGTACAAAGTCAGAGCAAACCAATCGGTCCATTGTCAAATGTATAGAACCATCCTGGGGATGTTAATGATGTAAAATTAATTAATTAATTAATTAATTAATTAATTAATATTAAAAGATAAAAGGGACTTAAAAAAAGGAAAAGTAGTGGACCTATGCAACAGGTCTCCTTTTGAGTTAAACAAGTGTAGGACACTTGATCGTCCTGGGACAGTGAGCCAACATTCTGAGGCAAGGCCAGGAAAGAAGATGAGGGGGAGGTATTGACAGATGCATGACTTTCTACATTGCACCCCAGAGATTGATCAGTGAAATTCCTTGCTGATAAGATAGGAACCATGAGGAAGGTGGAGAGGAGGATTGATGACAATATCAGATGACCAAGCAGATATCTGGTGGGTGGATTTATGTCCCCCAAAGTCTAAATACCATAAGCAAACTTCCAATTTCACACCTCTTCTTCACTGTTGTCTTATCCTGGTGACCGGTGCTGTGTGACTGTGCCATCTGTTTAAAAAAAAAAAAAAAAGACCAGCATCTTGCTCTTCTTCAGCAGATCTGCCATGGGTAACCTACTCTACAACTCCAGATTCTTTGACAGTTGTTGCTCATGCAATAGGAAAAGACTTTTACAAAGTCACACAAGGCAGTGTGTGGGTTAAAAGCAGCCCATGAGAGATAACCAGGGCAAGTCCCAAACTCCGTGAAGGAGAAGAAGAGATGGGAGGAAAGAGTATCAAATCCAACTCACCCTCCACTGGACAGCATGTCAACATTGAAAAGGCCAAAATATGAACATAAAGGAACCAGACATCAGAGCAAAAGGGGCAAAAAGGTTGCTGATCAAAACGTAACCTTTGTAGGACAATATTGAGAATGTGCCCTCAGCCCCTGGTACTGTGTGGTAACATATACTTGGAAAGGCCAGACAATGTTTCTTTATCATATATACAGGTATACATAATGCCACCTTAATAAAAAAGATGTAAAATAATATCCCCAAGTATCTTCACACAGCACCACACAAGGTGATGTGCTAGTAGAATTATAGTGACATGTCCCATTTTTTTTTCCCTTTACTACTTTGTTTCAAAATAATGTCATTCATTTGCCACATCAAGGACTGAGGCTAAGCAAAGTGAGTCTGTTGAAAGACAGTTAATAGATCATTTCACTCCAAGGCAGAATGGAAAGAAGCAAAGCAAAGGGACAGACAAAATCAGACCAAAACAGACTCAGAAATGTGTCTTCAGAACTAAATAAAACAAATAAAATTAATGTCACTTTAATAATTTCAAAAGAAATGATAACCTTTTATGTTGACATAAAATAACTTTTGCAATGATAAACTAGTCCAAAACCACCTCAACTAAAACTTCTTCCAAAGTTTTAATACCCAAATAAAAATGGAGACAGTGGTATTGACATTCATTGAGAAATACCGATTTATCTGCAAGTGTCAAATAAGATTTGCTGGCTTTTTCCCAAATGCCTACTTGATATAAAACAGATCCCATTAAAACCCTAAACTCCTCTCCTTGGATTTAAAAGGTAGCTTTCAAAGTAATTGTAAATCTTGGATTCACCAATTGTTATTGTTATTATAAACGATTCTAGATCTACTGAAAATATTTGTTTAAATGACCCTTTTGCTATTTCAAAAAATATTTCTTAGTAGCTTATATACTTTAAAATAATATTTTCAATTCTGTGATCTAGATACTTTAAACACTGTGGTTATACAAATAAGAATGAACCATGGGAATACAATTACTCTTTATTAAATTTATAGAAGTAGTTTTGTCATTATATCAGCCAGGAATGTTCTGAATTTAGTTTCTTTCATTTCCCACAGGCAAAACTAAGAATACAAGGGAATCCTTAGCTTTAGAAAGGAAGTATCATAGTGGTGCAAATCCTCTTTTATTTCATGCAAATCTCTCTACTCTCTTACAAGGTTTCACATCAGATTTATCCTCCATTGGATGATAAATTAAAATATATTTGACTGAAATGTGAATATACCCAAAACAGAATTCATTGCAAAGAGACTATAGGGTTAGCCAATCAAAATATATTTTAAAAGTACAATATTGGCAATGTGTAGGCAGTCAAATTATTTCTTAGTGAAAATTTTGTTGTTGGAAGTTGCTTTGATTTCAGTCCTCTCCTTCAGAAGAGCATGGCAGTATTATCTGAAGGAACTAGTTTTTCACTTAAATGCAATCAAAAATCTGTATGTGAAGTGTCTTTGAACTTGCTTTCACACATTAATATCGTCATGCTTGAGACATCCTTCATATATTGTTAGAATTTACCTGGATAATTGGCATTGATATGTCTGAATCTCAAAATCTCCTACTCTGGGGTGTAATTACATTTCTAAAAGACATATATTTTATCTCTTCATAATTAGTTTCCTGTTGCTTTTCAAATTTGTTTCTTTACTCACTACACAGAGAAAACAAAATGCCAATTTTCTAAATGTGGTCTCTCAATTCTCATTCCCCAAGTAACTATTTCCTCTGCCTATAATCGCTCTCTCTTTCTCTCTTTCTTCTCTTTTCTCTCTCTCCTCCCCTTCCCTCCATCCTCTTTTTCCTCCCTTTTTTATTCTGGCCCAATCATCTTCTGTCTCATGTGGTGGAGACTGACATGCTGTTTACCAGCACATTTCCTTTTCCTTTCTCTGTCCACAGATTTCTGGCCCTCTCCCAACCAAATATTGCCTATTACTAAGTTCTGATCAATGAAGAGAAGTGAAGTAGGTCATTTCCAGTCCTACCATCTACCTCCCTGCAAAATGATCTCCAGTGAACTATGTTCTCTTCTGATCTTGGATCTAGCAGTTAGAATGGAAGGAAAAGGAACCGCTGGGGAGGGTACTGTACAGTATGGAAAGACCACTGAACCCTCTGTCAACATATATAAGACCATTACCCTGGAGTCATACTCTTCCAGAAAAATCAATTTTGGACTATTGTGCAAATAAAACTAAAAATAATTGAAGAAAGACAGGGAGAATTTAGTACATCTTAGAGGCTGATAACAACAAATATTTTCATAACAACAAATGATTGGTGGGTCGAGGGTAGTGGTTATGACAAAAAGTATTCAGTGTTCTTACAGGAGAGCTGCACTGAAAAACTTTAACATTCAGTCTTATTTGAGAGCTTGTTGCTAAGATGTCTCATGAAATTGCAGTCAAACTACAGGTCAGGGATGTGGATTTGACAACATTTTTAAACATCCACTTGATGAAGGAGGGAGATAATTGCTTTGCAATGACCATCAATTGACTGTTGCTAGATCATGTCATGGTCCCCTGTTTTCTGGGTCTCTCCATAGGGTCACGTTAAGACATGGAAGCCTAAGCAAGCAATGACAATGAGAGCAAGAGTGAGAAAGAGACAGAAAGACAGACAGAGATAGAAAGACAGAGACAGACTGAAACAGATAGAAAGACAGAGAGAGGCCAAGTCTAGAATGGAAACCAGTTTTTAAAACCTCATCTTGGAAATGTCATCTTATTGCCTCCATCAGATTCTGTCAGAAGGGTGATGCAAGATGTGAATACTAAAAGGCAAAAGTCATTCAAAGTCATATTATATGCTGCTTATGCTGTTCCCTCACTAGCTCTCTTTTTTGGAAGCAGCATTTATCTCTTCTGCTTTACTATGCTCAGAGACACCATTACCATGTATGACTGAGACAATGATGCGCTGCCTGAAACCACACAGTTAAGAGTTCAAAGTCACTGGTATTTAGTCAGTCTTCCTGAACCTTACACTTATGATGACACCTTAAAGGCAAGATCTGGCTTCAATGATGAAGTCTTCACTAACTTCTAAATAACAGAAACAGTTTCAGGACAATGATTCAACCCTGGGAGTATGTCTAATGCTTGGTGATGCAAATTATATTTGCTACTAAATAAGTACTTGTTGATTAGAAATTCATGAAAACTTAAATGCCAGTCAAATTCTAGATATTTCAGATGGCTAGTTTGTTACTGACAGTCTTATCTGGGAGGTATTACAAGAATTGACTGAAGAAATGCTTGTAAATAGCACAGACTGTGTCACATTCTGGAACACTACACATAGAACATTTCCAAAATGTTAGTTTGTCAATGGAGTTCGCACTTAAGAACAAATAATTGATGGATCCTTTTTGGTTACAGCTGCTACTATATAATCAAAATCAATGAAATTACAGTATTAAAGAAGACAATTACACAAAAATGGAGCATTTGCACAGATATTTTTGGTTTTATAGAAACTTATGTAATATTCATTTGACCATTATTGTTTTGATTAAAAGCAGTTCTATGAAGGGATTTGGCCTACCCAGTGTCTGATATATATACTTTGGTCAATTGAAGTCATGAAAATTAATTCTGTGGTGATAAGTAAGTTGCTTGGAAAATAGCTGTTATTATGATCAAGATAAAAATAGTCATCTAATTTATGATTGCAAGAACTTGGAAACAACCTAAATGTCCCAAGACAGATGACTAGATGAAAAAGATGTGGTATATATACACAAAGGAATATTACACATCAATAAAAAATGACAAATTTGATGATTTTTTTTTTGTAACATGAATGTACCTAGAAGAAATCATACTGGCAGAAACAAGCCAAAAGGAAAAAACAGAAACCAAATGGTTTCACTAACATATGGACAACCAAATGAAAGTACACAACTGTGGGAGGGGACCAGCTGGAATGGCCAGGGAGGGGAGGTGGTGGGGGACCCCCAGGGACCACAATGATGTGCTTGATGTGAAATATATACATGTATAAATAAATAAATAGATAGATAGATAGATAGATAGATAGATAGATAGATAGATAGATAGATAGATAGATAGATAGATAGATAGATAGATAGATAGATAGATAGATAGATAGATAAATAAATAAAAGAGTAACCTAGGAAATTACACATATGGGTATGTATAAAAAAATGAATTCATCTTCCTTTATTGTTCTCTCCTTTGAATTCTCAGTATCAAAAGAAAATATGAACATTGATGCTTACAAAGTTCACAGAAAACAAGCATTGACAAATTGTCCAAGTATTGAAAATTTCTAGCAGCATGATGCAGAGCAAAAATTTTTTATATAACTGAATGTCAAAACATATTACAGAATTTAAAATATGAGAGACTTACAGCTTTTAATGAATACATTGACTAAATTACTGCTAGTTTTATTTTATAGATGCTTAATATTTGAATATCTGTGTAGTTTTATTTTAGTTAATGATTCATTTGCAAATATTCACCTGTCCTTGAGTGTTGGGAGAGTGCATTGTAAAAACATAGACAGACATCATTGTAAAAAAAATCAGAGCTAGACAAACATTAAGAAGAGTACCATTTAGGAAGAAGTAACACTATGTAAATTTAAAAAAAATCTATCCTTTCTCTACATATAGAATTACACTATCAGCGATTGTAAGAAAAATTCAAAACAATTTCCCCTTAATGTTATCCCTCTTATAAATAATAAACATTTTTATAATTGTGCTATTAAAGCTCTTAACCATGCCACCAATAATGAGACTATTAATCTTAAGGGCACCTCTGTTCCACCAAATTAAGAGGTGATTCATGGTAAAAATCCTTGACTTTGTTTGGTAAGCTTTTGATAGAATGACAGTAGTTTGTGAATCTCTGATTTCATGAAGTCTGACACATGATATATGCATATCCCTCTTTCATTAAGGAACGAAAGGAAAGCAAGAATGAGGAAGGATGTAAGCCATCCAAACTGACCTAGATCAAATTACAAGTTCTCCAAGCTGATCCCACATTAGACAACTGGACAAAATCCTAGTGGTTGGAGAGATTTATCTCTTTATTTTTAACACTCACTCTTACCCAAAGGAAAAGTCAAAGGATTTACTACCTCTAAAGAGATGACTCTATCCGTTACCAGGTAAGAAGCACTATTCTTCCAGACGATACGGATGTTGTATTGGATTGAGCATTTTCCATTCACGTGAACTGTATGTCCCATGAACATTACCATCGCTCAGTACATTATGTATTTCTGATGATCAATAAATAATGAAGAATAACAATAACAACAACATCAACACAGCCCCTGGGGACATCGAGGTTTGCACTCAGGCAAAGGTCTGAGCAAACAGATGGTTTCTTCCTTGGACCCTGAAAGCAAGCCTCGGTGCCTTCTAGAGAACTGCTCAGGGCAGTAAATCCCTGAGCAATTGGCCTTCCATCAAAAACAGTCTGTATCCGGTCTCAGGGAGTTCACAACGAGGGACATTTGGCAATGGCGTCTCAGTTGATCACTCCTGTAATGGGGCAATTATAGTCAGAGGTTGTCTGTATGTAACCCAAGCCCTCATTTCTCCACAGCTGTGCAGACCATCAACTCAAATTGGACCAAGAAGTCAATTGGGAGCCTATTCAGAATATGGGATATTTATTGGCTGAGGATGAGGAAAGCCTATTTGTTCAACCACAGTGGAATTTATCTTTGTCGGCTGTGGGCACCGACATCTGAGCATGTGCAAATAGCAGCACAGCTTCTGCCAAGCAGGCTGTACTGGGCTTCTCTGACGTGGCCCTCTGGGGTCTTGTCTGTCACACCCGTCTCAGACCAGCCTGTTCCTAGGTCTTCCCTTTGTCCATTCTCTGACTCCATGAGCTGGCACCCACCAACCTTTTAACTTTGGTGACTGTCCAATGGATTTTTCAGAATTTTGATGTTTAATCAATAGGGAAGGATAAAAGGATTGCAAGGAGCAGCCAGAGCCCAGCTGGCATTAGATAGCATGATTTCTTAAGAGATGTTTTCTTGATTCTCTTCAATAACCTTTGGCCACTTGGAAGGAAAACAAATTTGGGAGTGAGATTCCCCTGGAGTCAGGGATGGGCATTGGTGGGGAGCCAATGAGACAAAGGTTTAGGATGGTGTTTAGTGTCTGCCCCAAGATCACAGAAAGCCTGGCAAAAGCACGTGTGGAGAAAAGGGGGCAATGAGGTCAACAGAGATTATAGAATCTTAAAGAAGGGGGCTGAGGTGAAAGAATCAGAGACGTGCTGAATGTGTTATTAAAGAAGAACCACTGAGTTCTGGAGGTCACGTGGCAATGGGATGTGAGAAGTTCTGGGTTGACCTTCCTCTCCAATTCCTCTTGCCCATGGTTAACAGTTGACAAGGGGTCCATAGAGTGAAGGAGATGTAGCAATGTGTAACAAAGAACATGTACTTTACCTACTTCTACTGGGTAGGGGGCTTCTTCTGGGAAGGGTGTGGGGTTGAAGGAGAGGGAAGCCAGGCTGTAAATATGTGAAGAACTGGAAGATTCTTCAAAAATATTTGCCTAAGACTAAAAAGCAAAAATGGATATCTCTTGTTGAGTGTGTCCAGATATTGATTAAGAACAACATGAACATTGCTTTATTAGAGATCAAAAATGATTGACAGGCGTTAGTGGCTCTTTATTTCTTGGAAGAAAAATACACAAGTATTTTTAGATAAGGTCATTTGATGGAGAGAGAATGAAGAAGCTGCGTAGAGAGAATTAGGTCCAAAATATATGGGCATTTAGTGGTGATGGTGGGTGGCAAGAAAGCAGTGGCAAGGGTATGCATGGAACTGGGTAGAGGACTGTGTGTCTAGAGTGTCAGGATATGTCCCTAAGGGTCAACGGTTAAAATCATCTATGTTAATGTCTAAAGTTGTTTGGAGTCCACATACAACTTTGTGTCAACCAAGACCTGGATATCTGTACAAGGAGGGTGTCAAGGTCACTCTTGTGAATGGGCTGTCGGTGGTGAGGGTAATGATTCCATTGCAACTTTTGAAGGGACACATGATGGAAAAAAGGCAGCAGGCAGGAATGGATTCGGGAAGTGAAAGGCAGACATGAGCCCAGAATCTGGAAGGTCTGAGCTCAGGACTCCAAGGTCCAAGGTCTCCATTGCTGTGGCACATTCATTTGAGGTTTGGGCTCCTCAAAGACCAGATGTAGATGCTCAACTATTATTCTCTGAAGTGGCAAGCAGAGGGAAGCTGAGCTCAGAGCAGAGCCCAAGTTTTCCTGTTTTCTTGATCTTATTTGCTTCATCTTCTCTACTCCTTTAGTCTTCATGATCCTTTCTTTCTCCACATCTATCCCAATTGACAATACAATTATTGTATGATTTTAAACTTATTTTGTTCTTTACATATTTAACAGAAATGAGACTTATAGTAAAAAGATATATTTGATAGCAGAAGAACTAAAGATGATATGACCCATCTCTCAGATAGTCTATGTTGCATGGCTGAATTATGGCTCTACAAGAAGACGGTAAATGGCTCTATCAGCTAATTACTGATGTGCTATGGTGAAAACAAACAAAATACTCCACCATCACCTTTATATTGCAAACATCTATCTCTAAAAGTCACTGAACACTTATTTGAATAAGATCGTTAACTCAGACAATGCGTGGTATGTCTGACATTACACATTTATTACAATAATTGACTTCATACAATTAAGGTGAAGCTTACTCACAGAACTGATGTGTGCATCATAAAATAAGGTGAATTGTGATGCATTTAATGTAGATTTAATACTGGTTTACTTTTCATATTTCATATACAAGAGATAAAAACAAAAATGATCATAAAGAGAAAAACCTGTGATTACTGTATAAATTTAAATGACATAGAACTCAAATTCATTCCCTTATTTTTGCTGAGAAAATTTATTGACTGAGTGCGCCATAGCATCTGGATCTGTTGAGCTCCTAATATATGGTGATTTTCATTTTACCGCAGATACAGAGTAGGGATACATGCTACTTGTTGCCAACTGAGACATTTAACAGACACAAAAATACATTTGATCAAGCAAAAAACACCACTGTAACTTTTCTCTGGGATATGGCCAGCTACTCTTTTGAAGCATACATGTCTAATCAGAGTTTACAGAAAACGAACATTGCTCGGCAATGAGACATTCTTTAAATTTCAGACATTCAAAAAGTTACCGAAGGCATGAAAAATTATTTAGAGAAGGGAGTCAATTTTAATCTTCATTCTGAAAATTCAGAAAACAGGAAGAATCAATCTTAAGCTTAGTTGAATCACAAATAGCAGGGAAATACGTTGACTCAATGTTGGAATGATCAATAGTATTTCTAATCGGAACTGTAATTTAAGGGTGAACTAATCATCGCTTATCGTCATTTTCTAACACTTGTCCAGAGACTGTCAGACATGATCATGAAGCATCTGCACATAGCCATAATTCCTCTAATTACTGAAAAGACATGGGCACCATGATGAAAACATAAAGAACAGATCTGCAATGCCATTACTCTCATACAATAAATGTGGGCTTTGAAAACTCCCATCTTTCCATAATGAATTCTTGATGTTAATAAATGGTAATCATGCAGTTCCTCCAGAAATAGTTTATGCGTATGCCAACACAGGCACACTATTTGAACAGCAGAAATATCTGCTGGAATTGAAAGTAACCAGTTTTGCAAAAACATAGCTTTATTGAAATTGAGGTATAACTTCATTGAATTTATGAAAGTGCTGCATCATTGCAAATAATTTATTGCACATGTTTCTTTTCCATACACTCAGAGATTAATGTATAGACATCAGCATATATGTAAGAAAGAGAAAAAGAAAGAACATCTGGATTTTGAAGTGGTTTGAGAACAGAACACAGTAGCTACATTTCTAAAATCCCAGATGTTGCTTTAACGGGGCTTATTCAACTCCAGTTTTAATAATGTTGTGTTAATTGTGTTATACGTTTAATGTTGTTAAATAAGCTCACCTGTCTGATATTTACGTGCATTGCTTAAAAATGATGGAAACAGTTACAGATAGATACAAAAATCAACAAAAATAGAATGATCTAAATGCAAACGAACATGAGTACATGGATACAGTACTTACAATCTCCATATGCCATTCATCAGCACAATCTTCCTTTCTTTTTACCCAACATAGTTTTCAAATAGGACTGTCCAAAACATACCCTCCTACTTCCATCCTAGCTCAAACCACCATCATCGCCTTCAGACCATTGTCAGAACTTCCTGTTTCTACTTTTGTCTTTCAAATATCATTTTTCACATAACAGAAGGAGGTAGGATTGACTCATCCTAGATACCTAATGTAGATTACAAATTATCATGAGTTTGTGAACCAGATGTTACATGCAAAACTGGTCTAAAAATGAAACATTTTTCACGTGTAAAAAATATGTAAAACTAAACCAACCTAAAAACAAAATCAATTATTCAACACATCACTTCATTGGTAGTATACCTTACCACTGCCTAAGCTCTTAAGATTGATTATGTATAAAAATACAATTTATGGTGCAATCCTAGATAATGGTTACCACTAAGATTCTCTTTTCACTTCCATAACAGGTAATACTGCACTGAAGGCAGGAAGAATCAATGAGGATGGAGGGATTGACACTATAGAAATTAGAAAACCCTTTAAGATGGGGCTTGAACTGTACTCTCTGAAGGTCATGTGGATATAAGATAAATAGTGGGTTATGTTCAGTCTACAGTGAGATGATGCTGAGCCTTGTATTTTGAATGACAATATTAACAAAAACTAAGGAAATAATCTCCTAGTACTTGGAAATTCTGCTCTGTTTCAGCAAAGAAGTGTGGCTCAAACAATTAATGAAAGGGCAATATTTGATCAAGCATGTTCTTGTTTCAGTTGCAAATTATTCATCACAACACACGAAAACATCCAATGACACTTACGACAGAACGACAAGTGTTCTGGGCACTTGTCATGTTCCCAGAATATAGTGCTGCAAAACTATCTCACGATTGAATTATTAAGATAACCTGAGCCTTCTCACTTACTTTTCTCTCTCCCTCCTCCCTGACAGAATCAGTGATAGTGCTTATCTTTATAAGGAAGGACTTAAGGTCAATTTCACATCCATATAATTGATCATACCTAGCTAGCCACTTCAAGTGCTTTTTCATCTATTGTTCCTGCTTTTCCTGCACAAAAACAATGTTGCCCCAGTCCTCACCTCAGGACATTCTAGAAAATTCTTTGAGAGCTTCACTCTGAACGTTGAAAAAGTGAATCTGAAAATAACATTATTTCTGGGACAATGGACGCCTATGAAACTTTGGGGAACCTTCCAAAAAAGTCATGTTTGCCTATTAAAATCACTTAAAATGGCAATTTTCTTAAAAACACTTGAAAATTGCAAATGTGAGTCTGTTGTACAGGAGATTACTGTTAAATTGTCAGTGTCAATTAAAATTTAATGGTCAATCTTAATGAAATAAGAAGTGCTTCATATACCATGCAAAATTACCTGCCAAAGCATTAACAAAAACCGATTAGTTAACTAGCTAAACAAATTACAGACTTTCAAGTGTATGGAGAAATGAATAGGCCTTAACTTTAATAGTATGGAATATTCTTTTATTTAAACTTTATGACTCCTCAACTAGTTTCATTTAAAATGTCAAAATTGGAATGGTTGTGACATTCATTTTATAATAGCACCTGAAACATATTCAGTAAAAAAGGGTTGTAATAATAATACTACAAATTACATGCTTATTTTTCCAGATCATACCTAATAGACTGTAATATCATTTTCAGTCACAGTTCACCAGAGTTAAATTTAAAGCATAATATTAAAGTCAAGGTTCCTTCACATCTAATTAGACATTAGAAACAAATGTAACCAGGTCTGCATTCTGTTAAATATATGCAAATAGTCCCTCGGAGGTAAGGGAACCATTTAACAACATTAAAGGTAAAAGTGACCCTCTCTAAAGTACACAATGAATTGCTGTGGATTTACCTCGCCATTGTGCAATATGACATCTCAGTTGCTCTAGGACACACCGAAGCATAAATTGTACCCAGCTTGTCTCACAATGCAAAATATTCAGGACAAACATAGAATATTTTATGCGTAGAAAACCTAACTTCTGGAAATTATGCCAGCAAGTGAGGCAGTTCCTTCAACAAAGCACCTATCCCATTGCAAATCATGGCAGGGTCATTTATTTTCAGGAGCAGCAGGGAAACATTCAAAAGAATGCATTTTGTTCATTCTTTGGGAATTCATATAAATAAGTCTGAGCTGAGACTGTATTTAGAAGTGAGAACAGGGAGAGATGCTTTTTCTAAGACTATGCTCAAGACAGGTTTTGCTGTATTCGGCCCAAGAATAGGGATGGGGAAAATTTATGTAAGTTACCTCATGTAAAATCATAGATTTTTCTCTACTCCTACCTTTTTTGTATTAATCACCTCACTAATGCATGAAATTGGGAAGTGAGGGAAATTTGGGACATTCATTAGTCAGCCATGTAGCTTAAGAAGTTCTCACGAGCTTTCCAGTCAACACCTCGGATTGGCTCTGCAAAGTCCAGTCACATCCCTGGACCATCATTAAGGCCTCTTGCCCCAGTTTCAAAATTAAAATAACAGCAATGGCATCAACTTGATACAATTATCTGAAGATACTAGAATATTCCTGTAGAACTCAAACGCGAAGAAAGCATTTCTTTCTCATAACCGCCATTTATACAGACACTGACATCATCATAATAAGTATTTGATATATGAGTTTTAGTGAAGAAAATAATTACTAACCACATCCCACAATGTGACCTCTTGAAATTAGGACTTTGGATGGTTTATGACAGGTAAATACAATCAGTGCAAATTAAAGCGATTCTATAGAATCCTCACTCCTAGCATCAGGATGGCAAGGACATGTTCACATGCCCATAAATCAGTCTGGTACAAACAATTTCTTTCTAGGTGTATTGATTTTAAATTGACCCCATGGAAAGATTTGGAACTCCAATAGTCCTTGGTTTCTCTATAGTCCAGAACCAAAAACATTGCATTTCTTGATATGACTCTAGCAATATTCATTCATCCACCAAGAATATTCCAGATTGTTTATTTAGAATAGCAACTAATCTAGAATTAAACATGATTTTGAAAAATCTAAGAAACAACACTTTGTCTCCATTCACCTTGGTGAACTGGATGGAGATGTGGAGAGGGAAATGCTCTTGCCATCAGCACAGTTAGCTGGTGTGAGTTTTGAGACTGATTGAGGGCAATATAAACTGAGAATGACTGCAACTCTAATGTATACTGACTGGAGGACCATCTTTAGTACCTTTCAAAGTGTCTAAGGGAAAAGATGGAAGGCAATTTTGTGTTATACCTACTGAACTGAATAATAACATATGATTCTATAGAAGGGAAAACAATGTCTAATCACTGCCATTCCTCTTCATCATTGGAGATTTCCATGCTAACAATGGTTTAGGCAAAGGTTTCAATAGAACTTGCCATATCACTTTTGTTTGCATTAAGTCTTGAAGTTTGCTTGGGATCAACCAATGAAACAAATGAATTCATTTTAGGATTTATATTTCTTTTGGAAAATTACTGCCAGATAGATGTAGGAAATAAAAGTGCTTTGGATAAGATTTAAAGAGAGAGCTATCCTTGCAAAAAATATTTAGTTCTGCATATCTAAGCACTTTTAACTTGCTAGCATTTCTGGCATATCATCATTTCTCCAAAAGAACAAGGATACTAACATTAACATTTGCTCTAACACCTGATGAGCTGGACATGCGGGGAGCCTTAGAACCTATTTATGATTCTAAGATAATATATGGAAGCCTGGATATAAAAGAAACAGTGAAAAAAGAATGGCTGTTCCCTAGTGAGTGTGATGAGTAAAGCAGAAAAGAGTCTGAGGAAAAGAGTTACAATAATTGCCCAAGCTGCACCTGTATCATTCATTCTGTGTAACAGACTGAGTAACTGAGTAAATAGGCAGTATTTTCCCAAGGAAAGATAGTGTTTTTCAGAGATGTCAATAAGAAGTGAGAGACAATTATGAATAATATAGTATTGCTTAAATTTCATGTATTGGTCCAAAGACTAAAATGCAGTTGATTCTGTAATATACAAACATGCAGAAATCAGACGTCAGTTTATGCCAGTTTTACCAGTAAGTGCCTCTGCCCACCCACTATGGCTTAGCATCCAGGATAAGGTAGATGGTTTGGGGAAGTATCTGTTTTCTTTCCTTTGTGAGAGAAAGAGGCCCAATGCTGTTCAAATCTTCATTAGTTTAAACTCTAGCTTGTTCTTCCAGGTAATACATCAATTTCCCAGGAAACTCTAAAAACTAAGTTCAGCAAACTCTGGACCCAAATCACTAAGTTTCAAACGTCAGAGAATTCTGGAACCCAGTAAATTTTGAAAGAACATTACAAAGGATTGCTACACATGACTTAGAAATAAAAATAGATGAAAGGTTAAAACAATTACAGAGCCATTATGGCTACTGATAAGAGCTACATTGTTTTTTTAAGCAATACCATTTTACCTGTGCATTCTTCTCCTGAATGCACTGGGAATCAGCAACAGGGAGAGTACAGATAAATCCCGATACAATTCCCCAACTGTATTTTAAGAGGATCGTTGCAACATTTTTCTCTATGGCACCTTTTTCAGAGCTGATAACTGTGGAACAATGGATGAATCTGAAGTTGTAGTTCTTTGTTTTCAGGACCCTCCCTTTGGCAGAGCAGCCAGAAGACCCCCAGGAGGTTGGGGGAGGGATGGTGAGTAGGAAGCTCACACCTTTCATAATGGCTGGTGAACAATCAAGAGCTGCTGGTATTAGTGAAAGGTTATTATTTGAATTAATCACACAAGTTTAAAACAACTTGGCATTTCAAAATGTTTCTAGGTAGGCGTAGTTTCCAAACTGCAACTGCCACAGAGTGTAATTCCTGGCATGCTGGGAGGGGTGTGAGCCTGCATGTGTGGAGGAAGGGGGGTGGGGGTAAGTATCTGTGATGAAGCCTGTTATCCAGCAGGGGAGATTTAGGTGGATCCTAGACAGTTCTGAGCAACTTCATGATTGTCAGTGCTTTGTGACTCAGGGAAAAGGGAAAGGGGGAATGAGGGGAGAGAAGGTCAAAGAGGAGACAATGATGAAACAAAAAGGACAAGGGAAAGTTTAAACTGAAAAAAAAAGAAAACTGATAACAGATCTGAAGCATATAGTGCAGGAGGGAAAGGACATGAAATCAGGAAGGGATGAGTCAAAAAAATCAAGATGATATAAACACACACGTAACACATCAATCTATAGTACACATACATGTGACATGCACACATGGATACATATGTAATGTGCACTGTACTTGAAAAGTAAAAAAGAATGGATGATAGAAAACAGAAAAGACCACTGATATGCCAAGGCTGGGGAGCCTTATGTGGACTTGACCTTCTGTAACCAACAACAATGTATGTTGCCTATATGTGGTATAACATGGAATATTTGTAATATGCTACATGTATATAACATTAATGATGAGGAGCATAGTTATTCCTTACTTCATGCCCTTCATCACAAAATTTTGAGATGGAAGCATAATCACACTAATGACTCTTTTGGTATATACTCCTTACTTTGAATGCTTTTAGTAAAGGTATATAAATGGCACCAACCCTCCAGTCATTGTCAGTGAATCCATAAATCAAAAAAATAAATACAGTCACTCAACAGTCATACATTTTAGAGTTGACAGAGTCATATGTTGTTCTGAAGTAATTGATAAATTCTTAAAACATTCCGTATGAAATAACTCCAACAGAAAATATTAAAATATATGTAACTTCAGTTGTTTTCCAAGGGATGGAAGGGAATGAATTCATCAAAGGTTTAAAACAACTGTGTAATTCTAAGCCATCATATATTTCAGGGAAAATCATTTCCCTGAAAAGTACTGTGTATTCACTCTGTGTACTTTCTTGTAACACATCCTTAAAAAAGATTTCACTAATTACATATGTACTATATGTACTATAACATCAAGGAATAGATTCAGCTAGCAATTTAAAATATGCTTGCAAAGATGGTAAAAAGAACACAGAAAAACCCAAATTCTTGAAAATTTTAAATATTTCTGAGATTCAATATGATATGTTTTAAAAAGCTTCTAACATTCATAAAGAATCTGTACCAAGATGGGAGAAAAGGAAAATTCCTTTATGTACACACCCCTTTCTTCAGTTTCTATGAAGTCGGCTTCGTTCCTGCCTCCATAATATTTATCAATCAACATACATTAATTGAGTATCTTATTTCTCCACAACCTGACTGAAGAAGTCTGGCCAACTTACAGCAAGAAAATAATTTTAAATAAATAAAAAAAATTATATGAATGTTTGAAACATTAAACATGCTATACTTTTCGGATACCAATCTTCATTTAAATCTGATGGACAATTTGACATTTATTGAATGTTCACCAATGTACATTACACACAGTAAGAGAAAGACCAAAAATCTCTGCATTGTGTCTATGAAATAATTCGAATGTGTACGGTTTGCTTGAATAGGTATCAAACGCTCAGCATGCTACACTGTCAGATGGTTCAGTTGCCATCATATCATAGCAATTCAAATGTCTTCACTTCAGCCCTTGGCACGTAAACCCATACCTCTTGGTAGCCCTGTCCTCACCAGGACCAGGGGGTGAGGCTGATTCTTTTAATTTTACCACCAGTTTCACCACGAGGTGGTTTTCAACATTGGCTTAGATCTGGAGCAGCCCCTCCTTTTCCTAAAGGAAAGTTCTTTAGGAGGGAGCTTTTGTGTAATTAGTAGTAGTAGTTTAGTAGTAGCTTTTGTTCTGCTTCAAAACAGCAATGGCAACAGCAGAAGTCCTGCATCCTGTGAACTTAGGTGTGGTCACCTGCTGGGGCTACAGAGAGGCGTCCATCCACTATCTGATTTCTGGATGTACACTGAGTGGCCCTGCATGTCTGATTGACTTCAGCATGGACCCTGAGGGCCTCATAGCCTGTGTACAGATAAGTGCACTCCTTGAACATTTCTTTCTCACCCTAGAGAAAATGTTTTCTTAGGATCTCTTCCTTCACTGCTGCTGATCTTCCGATTACATCTCACAATATGAGGAAAAGACCAAAATAGACTAAAAAATAGAAGGGGAGGTAAGCCTATGTATCTATGACTCATAACCACAATTGTTGCCAGAGCTATAAACTGTTGCATGGAATATATACTCCGGGCTTTTTGCTCTCATATTTGTAACATAGAAAGAGGCCTATTAAAATTTCCACATATACTCTGGGAGGCATAATGAGAAAAACTATGAGAGGAGATTATTTTTATATACCTTAACCAGGTCTGTTCAAGGTTCATTGTTTCATGATTAAATTCTGTGTTATTTGATACTGGAAAGAAACATTTTTTCGCTTACTATCACAGAACACTAGTCCCATACTCAGACAATACAGTGGCAGTTCATTAAAGCTGATTTTTAAATCCATCTCAACTAACCCCCAACTCTGCCAAAGACAAAAACAACTCTTTACAATATCCACCTTTTCTGAAGCATTGTATAGGCATTCTGAAGCTGTTAAGTCATTCTTCTGTGTCTCCAGCAAATCTTTTTGAGTTTTGATTTTGAGGTAGGCCTATGATTAGCCCTGGGAACGTAAAGATAAATGTGATTTATACCTCTATTGAAGCTGGCACCCCACTAAGGACAGTATTAAAATGTAGTCATTGATGCCATTAACTGTGTCTGAAAAACACAGAGGTAAAAGATGGCCTAAACAGGATAAGGGTACAGGTTAAAGGATAAGGGTACTTTTACTTTGTTGCAAATCCCAGCAGAGGAAGAGGAAATGCATGACCTAGACAGGATAAGGGTACAGGTTAAAGGATAAGGGTACTTTTACTTTGTTGCAAATCCCAGCAGAGGAAGAGGAAATGCATGACCTAGAGGGTATTTAGAGGGAAATTGGAGTCTTTGGCTTTTTAGTAGGGAAAAAAAGGAGAGACAGAGAGATAGGAAGGGAGCAGATACTAGAGACTTTGGGGGAGAAGAGAGACATGAGAATGGCAGGCAAGTAAAGGGTAGCCCGAATGACCAGCCTGGGCAGAAGCCCCCTGGAAGATTGAGCTGGTGGTGGTGGCAAGGAGCCATGGTGGCCGGCAGAAGAGTGGCCAGTTTGGAAACTGTGGCACCGCAACAAGGTGGCATAATTACCTGGCATAATGGCATAATGGAGATGGCCAGGGATTTGGAAAGCTGATCTGGGCATCAGCTATTGTGGAAAAAGTTCGAAGAGCCTTGGAGAAGCGGAGCAGCTCGGAACGCTGAAGAAGCAAAGAGAAGATGCTAGCGAAAGACTGGACTTTGCAGAGTGCCTGCCTCAGGCTTGGAGGGGCAAAGGACAACATTTTGGACATGCGTTTGGGAATTTCAGACTAAATGGTGACTACATAAGATAACTGACCACTTGTGGCATTAGAGACTTTTCATTTTCCTGGTTAATTTCCCTTCTTAATAAAACCCTATTGTTTAAATTGCACATGATATTGGCAACTGCTGTGTGCTGATCTGGTAAGAAAATTGGGCGGCAGAAGCCACAGTTTAAAAGGTGCTGCTTTTTTTCCCTGTGACGTATTGGTTTGGTGGCTTTTGCTCCTTTTGCCCCTTTTCACAGTGAACCCTGGATACCAAGAGACTATAGTTAAGATATCTGGGTAGTCAAAATATATATATGTAGATTTTTTTCTTTTATGGCTTATACAAGACTCCTGAACTCCTCACTGTTTATAGGTCAAGTGTTCATGAAATCAGGAGGCAGAACATCACACTTCTTGCTTTCACTCTCTCCATCTCGATTGAGTTTTTCAAACATTTCTAAACTTAATAAAATCAGTAATTCAAATTGTTTTCTAAGGTATATCTGGCTGACTTCAGGATTTACCTTGAGGGCCAACCAGTTCAATGGATACCTTCAAAGAGCTGGCATCTTGGTGTGACAAGGATTATGAAAATTAAATTCATCCATCTTTACTATTAAATTATTTTTGTACAGTAAAAATGTCTAAGTGTACAATTAAATAACAGCAGTGACTAGTCAAAGTCACAATAGACCTGTGCTATATATCGTTTGTTTTGCATATTCTTATTTTTTGAAACTGGAAGTGTTAGAATAGAACACAAGGATATTGTTGGGGCTCTGCTCTCTCCCAATAATAGGATACTGGTACTGATTGAAGTAGATATTTCAAAATGAAAGTTTTAGGTTCTGTGTGTTACTGAAGTGAGAAAGATAGTTTCTCAATAATGCTACTGCCACCTAATTACAATTATTGTCGTTCATATAAAGAGACTGCATTCCTTCCATGGAAAGCTTTTTATTTCTACTGAATGTAAATGTACAGCTGGGGAAGGAAGTTGGTGCACCAATGCTATACTTTTATTGCTATTGTTATTCTGAATACACATTCAGCTAATGAAATTATTTCCTGAGGATAGAATGCAGGAAAGATCCAACATCAACATTCCTAATAGTGTTATAAGAATCAGAAGTAACATATACACTAATGCTAATGCTATGCAAATTGATAATGCTTATAAGATTAAAAAAGAGTTGAGCAAACATGTATGCATCATTTATCTGTTCCATGTGCCAAAAAGGGAACATAGGGCTTCACTCCAGTTATTTTACATGACAGGGCTAAATTAAGATAGGCATGCACATTTTAAAAATGTTTAACCTCTCCCATGGAATAAACAGAATCTTTACTGAATGTGCTCCAATGAATCATTGAGTCAGTCATTCCACTTTTGAATCACAATTTCCAGTTTAATTAATCAACTACATTCACCATGAACTCTATTAATTTTTTTCCCAATACCCTGGTATCATTAGTTTCATCTGACATGTGGTTGCTTTCCTGATGTCATTGCTCTCTAGCCAGGATATATCCATGACCCAACTAATAAGCCCTCTGCTAATGACCTGAGCGTTCATTCCAGTCTTACTTCCCGGTGGCCAGTACTCAAGCCAGGATAAATATAAACACCCTTACTTTCTCCAGGGAAAAACACTCCAGGCACCCAAGTTCAACTGGAGAAAATGAATAAAAATCGAATCATTACCTATGACTATGATACCTATAATTGTATATTTTTCTCTCCCTATCAATGTATCTTTTTCTCTCCCTTTCAATGATATCATTTTTTTTTTCTTTTTTTTGAGACTAGGTCTTGCTATTTTTGCCCATGGGACCACAGGCTCATGTTGCTTAGGGTACCATAGACTCAAGCAATATCCAGCCTCAGCTTCCCAGGTAGCTGGTATTACAGGTGCGCGCCACCATGCCCAGCTATATATTTTTTTGGAACTAAGTCTCACTACATGCCCCTGTCAGGATTCGAACCGTGATCTCTGGCCCTGGCTGTGGCTTCCTAGGCTGCCGCTTACAGGCATGCACCACCATGCCCGGTCATCATTGATACCATTTTTCTAGAAAATAATTTATATTGCTTCATTTATACCTATTAGTTTCTTGTTTCTCACCTTTTACTTAGTGTTCAATCTATTATAGTTGGCCTCTCTCCCCACTGTGATACTGTGAAAGCTATGACAACATACTAACAAAAGTACTTTATTACTGAAAACAGTGATCATTTCTCACTCTTCATCATATTGAGACTTTCAGAGCTTTGATAGTACTCTCTACTCTCAGATTCCTTATCCAGAATCCTCACTTCTTTGCTAGTGTATGTTTCAAACCATTTGATTCATTTGTCAGAGATGCTCATAAAGTTATGTCTCTACCTTGATACAACCTAATTTTCTTTAAAACCTATTCTCTTTGGCAATGAGCTACCTACCCATGGTCTAATCAGCCACTGTACTCAAATGATTTCAAGCTTAAAGTACCTGTACAGTTTTTCCTGAGTTCCAAATCAACACATAGACAATTACTAGATATTTTCACTTCTCAATTACAAAAAAAAAAAATCTCAGACCCACCATATTCAACATAATTTGATTGTCACCCTTAAAGATTCTTCAATGTATCTTTTAATCTCAGTGAATTTACCCACTCGCTGGGAAAGTAAGAACTGCTATAACCCCCAAATGTAACTCTCCTTTTTCCACTGTCACCAATAAAGCCAAACACTAACAAGGGTCACAATATACTCCATACACTATAGTTTTTCACTATAGTTTTTCATTCACTGTTATTTTCTGTTTTTAAAAATTCATTCTCTACAAAGTAGACAAAGATGTTTAAAACGCAAACATGGTCTTCATTAACTTCCAGTTTTCTTAGTAGAGAACATCATATTTTTAATATGATCTATGAGATACTAAGTGATCTCACCTTTGACCCAAGTTCTCAGATACAATTCTTTCCTTCCTCCATTCCACATGCCCCAAAAAAGTTGGTCTTTGGGTCCTCCAATTATTCATCCTTTTCTGTTTGAAGATATATATATATATTATATCTACCCATCTATTATCTATCTATCTATCTATCTATCTATCTATCTATCTATCTATCTATCTATCTATCTATCTATCTATCTATCTATCTATCTATCTATCTATCTATCTATCTATCTATCTATCTATCTATCTATCTATCTATCTATCTATCTATCTATCTATCTATCTATCTATCTATCTATCTACCGCTACCTCATCTGCATTAGTTCC
>PVHY01016507.1:0-33560 GCA_004024945.1 Uropsilus gracilis
CCTTTCTTTCATTTTATTTTTAGAGACTAGGTCTCACTATGTTGCCCAGGGTAGTCCCAAACTCGCAGACTTAAGTGACCCCGGCCTCAGCCTCCCAGCGCTGGAATTACAGGCGTGTGCTACCATACCCGGCTGTTTCTACCTCTTTAAAGCACTAGCTGCAACCTGAGTTGGCACCCAACTTCCTTGACTATTAGTATTTTTTCATACGTGCCTTACTCTCTCCCTTTAGTTTATATATGTAATAGATGTATATTAATTTATTGATATACATACTTATATTAATGTAGATCTTGAACCAGTTAAATTGCATGCATGATGCCCTATATTACTTTTAATGTGCTTTCCTGTGTAACCACAGTGGATTTGTCAAATTAACATGGATACATTTCTATTAATGAATCTATAGATCCAATTCATACTGTACTAGTTGTTCCCAGTAGATGTCTTTTATAAATCTAAGATCCAGGCTAGAATTAGACATACATTTTGTTGTCATTTTTCTTTAGGTTTCTTTAACCCTACAATTCCTCAGTTTTCATCTTTCATGGCTATATTTTTGAGGAGTATAGAGTAGTTTTTTTGAAGAATGGCCAAATTTAATTGAATGATATTTATTGGATCATTGTTATTAGTAGTAATACTAGTATTTTGTTCAAAAATATCATAGAAGTAATGGTGTGTTCTCAGTGCTCCAGATCAGAAGTCAAAATACTGATTTATTACTCTTTACTGGGGGTTATAACCTTGCTGTGTGCCAGTTTTTTTTATTGTTAATTAGTAAATATTTTGTGGGAGAATTCTTGAGGTTTTATAAAATAATAGTACATGAATTTTAGTATTTGAGGTGTGTTAATTTTCACCAAATTTAAAGTTTCACTACTGATGAGGAGGCGGTGTTGGAGAACACAGTTTGTGCTTGATAACTTGTATGTGTATAACTTGTATGTGTTTGAGCTGGACTGTCAACACTTAATTTTGTTTCCAGAACCAGAACGTGATCCATCATTGGTTCACAACATATACCTCCAATTAATATTACCCATGTGTAGAGATTCACTGTTTCATAAATATTTGATAAAAATAAAAAATTAAATAAATTATTCATTGACAGCAGCATCATGACTTCTTAGCTATTTATTGATTACCTTTCAGAACAAAAGAGATGAGCACTTACTGAAAAAAAGAAATGTTCCCCAAGAAGAAAGTTTAGAAGATTCAGATGTTGATGCTGATTTTAAAGCAGTAAGTTTTATTGTTCTTAGAAAGTGCTTTAAAAATAATTTATATGACAATTGGAAAACTTCATTTTTAATATAAGACCAATTTTACAAGAAACTCTGCTAAACTATTTTTTTTTCTTTTTAAGCAAAATGTAACACTAGAAGCTATACTTCAGGTATGTTATTAATTTAATATTCTCACTTTGAATTATTTTAAACTTGATTTTTTTTTAATTACTGTAATTTATATTTGGTATTGCAGAATGCCACAAGTGATAATCCAGTGGTCCAGTTGAGTGCTGTCCAGGCTGCCAGGTGAATACCAATTTCTGCACAGAATTTTTCATACCTTTGGTGTCTTAACTAATAATCTAGAAGTATTAATAGTTACATTGTTATTTCTTTCTAATGCAGGTTTAAAAATAAGTTTCTTACATTTCTTTTTATAGGAAGCTACTATCCAGTGATAGAAACCCACCAATTGATGACCTAATAAAATCTGGGATTTTACCAATTCTAGTCAAATGTCTAGAAAGGGATGATAAGTAAGTATGGCTTAGACTCCCTTTTCACCTTTTTTGAATTAACTTGAAATTTGGGGTTATTACTTAGCTAGCAGGTTTGACTTGGTTTTACTTTTAGCATTTTTTTTTTAATCTTGGCATTTTAATGTCAGCATACTTAAAAGTGCATTTCTTTTTAGTTTATGAATGTGTGTATTTTCTAGGAATATTATAGCTTCTGTTTATTGCCTACTTTAATTTATCTCAAACATTTATAGATTGTACTTGTTAGGTTTTTTCCATTGGTTAATATTTTAAAACATCCCAAATAGGTTTTGAGTCACTCTTTGCTTATGAGTCTATATATAGATTAACCTCATGACTGAGTCAACATGAATGGTTTCCAGAACTAAGTAGCTCTTTCTTACCCTGGGAATATTCCAGATGACCCAGTGATACTCGGCAAAGTCTTTAACAAAACTCCAATCATGATTAGTTATCCAACATAATGCTTCTTATTTATGGTAAAGAATAAGGGGCCAGGTTATGTATATCCAGAAAGGGGAAAGCACTACTTGCCATCTTTTGAAATGGTGGCCCCATTTTCATTAGTATTTAGAAAGCTCTCAGTGTACTTTATCTTACAACTCATTAATTTGAACTAACTGGAGAGACTCTTAAGTTTGAACTCAAATACTTTAAAGTAAATGCTGTTTTTGCAATTAAGAGAATTTAACTTGGGATATTCTGCTTAATGCTGTGTAAGGAATTTCTAGTTAATTAAATAAAACATAAAAGAGGCAAGAGACCTGGGATCGCTTGAGTTCGCGGGTTCGAGACCACCCCGGGCAACATAGCGAGACTTGGTCTTGAAAAAGCAGCCATGTATGGTGACGGGCCCCTGTAATCCCACCTTCCTAGGAGGCTGAGGATTGCTTGAGTCCATGGGATTGGGACTACCCTGGACATAATAGCAATACCTAATCTCAAAAATAAATGAATGAATGAATGAATAAAACTGTTGGGTATTTCCCAACCTTAATACATTAAGGGTATTTCCATTGTGTGCTATAACTATATACCACTCCAAAGCCCTTGACACGTTTTTATGCTGCCACATGAATTTTCTGTAACAAGTTTTAAGTAAAATTTATTTTGACTATTTAAAAATTCTATTCTCTTTCCACTTTTAGGTCCCTTTTATTCTTGATCTGTTTCTCACTATTTTATTCCCCTTTACTTCCCAACCTTTGTATCTGTGAAATGTATTTTTTAAAATATGCCAAAATATATACAAACCTATGTGATTATAGCCAAAAGTGGGGGGGGGGGGTGGAATTGTCATTGATTTGGAGTGAACTTGATGAGTTTGTCATGGGAAATTGTGTTATAAAAGACTCTGATGTCAAATAAATATAGGTTTAAATATAGGATTCACTGTTGATCAAAATCCAAGTGATTTTTCAGCCAGGTACCTCATCTGTAGAAAGTAGGTGGTTGGTTTTTCTTTTTCAATAAAAAGAAAAAGATAAAAAAAAATTGTGGTTGTAGTGAAAAGAATTTAGTATATGCAACACATTTCACACACTATTAATCTTATAATAAATGTTCATTTGTTGTAGTTACTACACGCATGTGTATATATACGAGAGAGAGAGAGAGAGAGACCCACCCTTCTGTCTCTCTCTTTCCCCACATGACATCTTAGGGAACATGCCTTGCTTGGTAACTTTACTTTTCACATCTTTCCATTTTCTCATGCAAGGGGCTCATTTTCAGTCTTGTGCCAAACCACCTAGATTAGCTAAAGAACCCTTTTTCCTTTCAGTCTGGGACAACATATACTGACTCAGTCTCTTTGAGCTTAGTGTGCTTTTACTTCTCCTCTTCCTCTGATAACCCTCTTGTTCCCTGCCTTTTGCCAAAATTCATCATGTAGTTTTGTCAGCTACTCCACTTTCTCATCTAGTCCATCTTTTTTTAAGTTCACTGCTTAATATATCTCTGACATTTATTCTCCTTAAACCTCTTCTTTCTTGGAACTATCTAGCCTTTTGATACTAACAATTTTAATTTTTTTCCTTAGTTTTTATAGTATTTTGTTCCACTTCCCCATGTCATTGAACTCTCTTTAGTTTTTACTGAAAGCTACTTTGATAGTTTTAAGGAATCCAATGTTCTTTCAGTTCTCTATTCTAACTTAATGTAGATAATAAAAAGTTAATTTCCAACATTATTTCCTTTGCTTATCTTTATAATAGTCCTAAGTATAATTCTAAACTTTGAAGCCTGAAATTTAAGTACTCTTTCCCAACCCTCCCCACCCCAACAGACTCACACATACACATTTAGATAACTTACCCTTTCTATTTCATCCCCTCTTAAATTTTTGCATATCTTCTTGACTTTGGTTCTCTCTTTGTATTTCCTGTCATCCATACGCATCATGATATTCCCATCCATGAAACTTATTGATAATCCCAACAGTCATGATCTTTTAATTGCTTTGTGTAAAGCTAGTTCAGTTTTACTTTCTTTGTGAGGTTTTCAATCACTGTTGCAAATTATAGTGATCTCATTTTTCAGCAAAATTATGCAACCTTTTAATACTTCCATTAGGTAAAATAGACAGCTTATTGGAGTCAGAAAGAGTCTCAATTTTAAAACCACTAAAGCTATAGCAGTTACTCAAGTGAGATTGTAGGTGACTCAACCAGCACAATGACACTGGAGGTGATGCTGTTAATTTAAGAAATATTTAGCAGGTAAAAATGACTGATTAGAGATTTCTATGAGAGAGAAGGAGCCAAGAAAAATAATGAGGGACTAAATATTACAACTGCCAATGTATATAAACAAGCAGATTTATAATGTGACTAACTTTGGGAACCAATGAGACATTTAAGAGGAGGTATACAGATAGCAGAGTAGCGCAGCGGAAGCGTGCTGGGCCCATAAGAGGAGGTATGCAACACACAGAAATAAATAGGTGAAATTTAAGACAAGGTAAAGGATAGTAATATTAATCTTCAGATCACAAATTTAAATATCTGACAAGATTCTGACAAGATTTTTTTTTTATATATTTTACAGTCCTTCATTACAGTTTGAAGCTGCTTGGGCATTAACTAATATAGCATCAGGAACTTCTGCACAGACCCAGGCTGTTGTACAGTCTAGTAAGTAAATTGACTTCTTTACTTTTTTAAAAAAAACAAGAAGACAACAAAGGCAAGTGAGATCTTGTTGTAAAGTCTAGTTAAGTAAATTGACTTTCTGGGCTTTTTCCCCGTTTAGTCTAAACCAGCTCCCAATTTACCATGAGCTTGGCCATCTGGATATTTTTTATTAAAAAAGACAAGTGAAATTTTGTTAAAAAAATTAAATTTTATCTTACAACATTTTTCAGCTGGTTAGTCTTACAAGTTACTTTTGATGAGTGACATTGTTTCCATAGCGGTCAGTAGTGTATCATTAAATGATTTTATTGTTGTTACTAAAAAGTAAGTAATTTTATCTTAGAGACATTCTCCTAACAATAGGTATTTAAATTTCTGTTTCAAATACCTCCACGGTGCTAAATAGTTATATCTCTTTGCTTGTTAACGTACATATTTAAAAAGGTTTGCCTACCTTAACATGAACTATTATTAGTATGTTAACCAAACCATTGATGAAAGTTCTTTGGAAAAACTAGATGTTGTAAAGTACTCTTAAAATATGGAACACGTAACTGACTTTAATATATTCAAGATAATTTTAAATAGTTGATGATATAGTATATTAAATAAGTTATATCAGGTAGAGAGAATGCTGTTTTCTTTCAGTTTTCTTTCAGATATTTTAGAAATGTCAAGTAGAAAGTTTCCATTTGTTAGCAAAACTTCTTTTTTTATATAAGTTAACGCTTTTTTTTTGGACTTAAGTTGTTAGATAGATAAGAAATTTGCAAACATTGCTTATAAGCAATTAACAGTGGAACTGGAGAATATTGCACCTTTTCCAGAAGGCACAGTGAGATCCACCAGTAGTGTGTTGGAACATGTGGTTTTTTCCAAGATTGTTGGTCTTGTGGCCTGTAGATATCAACCCTTGCATCTCCCTGTGCGTTTGAACTGATTTAGTGAGCCGCTGGGTGTCAAAATTTTTTCTGATAGTTTTATAGAATTTAATTGGTGATAATAACCTCAAAAAATTTGTTTGTAGAGTCTTCAACCCAGTAAGAATTTGGGGCTCTCAGAGTCCCACAGTGGCACCCAACTTATTCCTCAACAACAGATTGAAGGCTTCTAGAAAACTTCAGCTAAAAATACCATGATGGACAGGTTTACCATAGATTGATTGCACTGTTCAGAACTGAATATTTGCAGCCACCATGGCACACATAAATCTAATATATGACATAACTTTACTTCACCTTGGATACTAGTTTATGCTTTATTTGACGCATGGGGCAGGGTACCCTGTAGAGAGCTGCCAGCACTGCCAAGCAGCATACTCTGTGAAAAAGGTGCATAGCATCAGACTGCTTTTTTCTCTCTATCTCCTATATGTACTTGTAAATGCCCATATTGGCTTACCTGATGGCTGCCATCAGAAAGTAGACTAGAGCTTTCGGTGGAATTCAGTAGATGCAACTGAATGGTAATATGTTGTTTCTGTCACTTATTTTTTTGGTTATCTTCTCTTTGTAACAAGTGACACTGTACTATTGTTTCACAGAAGTGATACATAAGTAAAATTGTCAAGTGAGTTAATTGAAATCCTCATACATTGCTGCTGGAAATATAAAATGGTACAACCTCTAAGAGACTTTGTCAAAACGTTAATCATAGAATTAGCATATGACCCAAAAGTTTTACTACTAAGTGGAACAAAGAAATAGGAAGACGTCTGGCCACCCAGACTTGTACACAGTTGTTCACAGCAGCTTTATTTATAATAGACAAAAGTAAAAATAGCCCCAATGTCTATTAACTGGAGAGTGCATAAATGAGATTGTGGCATATAATAGAAAACTGTTTATTTAGCAATAAAAACAGGTGAAATACTGATATATGCTACAACATGGGTGAACTTCAGTTACCTAGTTCTGGGAGTGGACCGTAGGAGTATATATGAGATTTCTTTTTTTGGAGGTAATAGAAATACAAAGTTAAGTTGTGGTGTTGATCACACAATTCTGTATAAAATACAAAACCCACTAAGTTTGCACATCTATGTAATTTGTATCAAATTATAATTTCAAGAAAGTATCCATTTTAATTTAAATGTTGTGTATAGTATAATATAGATACTGAAAAAAATCTTAGACTTACATAATTGACTGAAATTTAAGAAAGAGTGTTCTAGTTTATGCTTACTTAATTCAAAATGAACTACTGTTTTAGAATTTGGGGAGATGGTTAAAATGTACATTGGGTAAAGTGTAAGAATTACGCAGGGCACAGTGGCTCATGCCTGTAAGCTTCAACCTATGAAGCAGCTGGGGCTAGGGGTCGCGGTTTGAGTCCCTCCTGGGGCACGTAGTGAGACCTAGTTACAAAAAAATATAGTTGGGCGTGGGGGCACGCACCTGTAATCCCAGCTACCTGGGAAGCTGAGGCTGGGGATTGCTTGAATCTGTGGTACCCTGGGCAACATGAGCCTGTGGTTCCACGGGCAAAAATAGTGAAACCTAGTCTCAAGGAAAAAGTGTAAGAATTACAATGATAAATTATTTTTAAATACAAAGTAGGCCTGGTAAGAAAATAATTAGTTTATACTGTATCAGCAGTTGAAATCACATTGAATAAAGTATTCTATATGTTTGCAGTAGAAACACTTTTTTTAATGAATTTTGGAAAAAAGGTCATGCTATTGTTTTCTTTTTTACTTTATTAAATGATTTATAAATTAGGAAGTCATAGCTCATACTGCTGTCTTATTAGTGACATAATAGCAACTTTTAGATACCATCAAAAGATTTGTTAACTATTACTAGGAGAAATTACAAAAAGTGATTTTAAGGTAAAGATATTTATCACATTTACTCATTCATTGAACAATAATTGGACAACTTACAGTATACCAAGGTCAGTGTATTTTAATGAATTGTTTAGGTTGAAATTTTAAACCCTGAAAAATTTTGTAGTATCAACTTTGGTTTTTTTCTTTATTACAGACGCCGTACCTCTTTTCTTAAGACTTCTCCATTCACCACACCAGAATGTTTGTGAACAAGCAGTATGGGCTTTGGGAAACATTATAGGTAAGTTGCATTTAGGTTTGAAAAAACTCCCAAGTAAAATTTTAATTGACTTTTTTCCTACATTGGCATAGCCATTACTCACTATGTTTCCTCTAATTTTAACTTGAGTTCATTATCTCTTGTCACATAAATACTACCTTAAGCTAGTATCTCTTTAAAATGGATATGCAATTTACTATCAAGAATTAGTAATTTGTGTTTCTCAAATCAAAATCTGGAGAAACCAGCAACACTTGATGCCCTTGATTAATGGTGGTGAGGAAACATAGAAGAACATCAGTGTCCCAACATGAGCCATTGCATACATTTCAGACTTTCTCATCTTGAATGTAATTTTTTTTTAAATACAATTTTCATTTCTGTAGGTGATGGTCCTCAATGTAGAGATTATGTCATATCACTGGGAGTTGTCAAACCTCTTCTGTCCTTCATCAATCCCTCCATTCCCATCACCTTCCTTCGGAACGTCACATGGGTCATTGTCAATCTCTGCAGGAATAAGGACCCCCCACCGCCTATGGAGACAGTTCAGGAGGTAAATGAAGAATTGCAAAGGCTAGATGGTATATTTTCCCTATGTTTATGCTTTAGATTTTCATGCACAGGGAATGAAATAACATATTGTTTACATTGCAGGTATGAGATTTTTTTAAAGCAATGTATCATATTTAATTTTACTCCTGTGAGATAAAAATTGAGTATCTATTGCACCTAAAAGAATGAGAGTCCACCCTAATTCTTAGTTTTTGTGACTATTTTTATAAAAATAAATCGAAAAATACAAATGGAGATAATCAATCTCAAAGTTTTATCCCTGCATTGCATTGCTGGCTTAAGCACTAAAAAATATAAGGTATTGCTACAGCTAAAAAGTTTTATACTACACTAAATATACAAGTTTTCTTAAGTGTTCTTAAGTTCTTAGGTTGAGTCCAGTTGAAATTCCTTTGATTTCTTATAAGTGATCTTAATATTGTGATATACTTTGTGTTAAATAAAACAAATTAATAACTTGTATTTACATTTTATGTGTAAATGCATCTAAATGTATTAAGTTTTAAAATATCCTATAGAACATTTAACCACTTTGACTGTCCAGGGAAATGTTTACTGAATCTTTGTAATTAACTTTTGCTGCTTTTTGTTATTATGGAAAGGATACATAATGTAATTACCCCCATTCCTTCCTCCATCCTTCCCAGATTTGTCAAAAGATCTATAAGGCCTGATATCAACAAAAGCTTTGTATTTTATACCACTTATATTTTTTTGAACTAAATCTGAGGTCAAAAACTCATTTGTCTTAAATAGTCTATTAAATAGAATCTTTTACTTTAAGCAGGTAAGTCAGCTAATATTATGAGTAGCTTTTTAAAAATTATTACACTATATGCTTGCATCTTCATTCTTTCTACTTGAAGTTACATATATGTCATGGAAACAGTTATTGGAAACAAGTGTTTTTTTCCTTAGTGTATGTTAATCTCAGCTAGATTTGTTTCAGTATTTTAATTAGACAACTGAAATAAGTTTCTGGTTTTTCAGATTGAACTTTTATTTTTCTGATTAGATATTTAACATTGTCTTTCTTGCCCTGCAAATAATATAATGTAACAGTTAATTGTTTTTACTATGATATATGCATCAACTTTAGTGTTACTTATTGTTTATCTTCTTTCCTCAGATATTACCAGCATTATGTGTCCTCATATACCATACGGATATAAATGTAAGTGAAGCAGAAACTTAGATTTGGGATTTTGCTCTGAATGGAACTGGAAGAGATATTCTTTAGGCTTTTATTAATACATGTCAGCATACCCTATTAACCTTCCCAAATATAAGTTATCTTATAAATCAGATTATAGTTAAATTAGGTTTGTAGCTTTAATCACTCAGGTAACAAAAAATGCTAACTTTAGGGATCTGAGCACATATGTAGTTAACTTATTTGTATCATTATTGTGTTTTTAAACATTAATACTTAATAGTGTGGTAAAAACCTTGCACTGTGATATTTTCTTTGCCTCTTGATTTTTATAATAGGATAGACTAGATATTCTTTTCTTATTTTGCAGGTAAAATTTAAATAACTTGTCCAAAGTTGTAAATCTAGTAAGGGTCAGAATTTGTATTCAAAACTGAGATCTATAGTTAACAAATCTTTTTTTTTTATAAATTAATTTTTTTTAATTTATATATAAATTTCACAAGTTTGTAATCTCAAGGGTTTGCCCCCCCCTCCCTCCCCTCCCTTATAGTTAACAAATCTTTGTGCTTTCGATGAAACCACTCTGCCTTCCAGGTACACCTTTCTAGGGTCTAATATTGAAGAACATCAAATAAGATTTTAAATACAAAGTCAATTTAGAGATTTATTCATTACATCAGATTTAAACATTTATATGTTATGGCAAATTTTTAATGAGATGTTCAAACATCTTCTCAGTGTAGCAAGACTAAATGTGTTTCTTCCATGGTTTAAAACAAAGAGTAAATTTTAGTGAACCTGTACTTGATTCTGGCATTAGTATAACTTTCATTGCTCCAACGAAAAC
Organism: Uropsilus gracilis; assembly: GCA_004024945.1. Taxonomy (NCBI): domain Eukaryota; kingdom Metazoa; phylum Chordata; class Mammalia; order Eulipotyphla; family Talpidae; genus Uropsilus; species Uropsilus gracilis. Next base: position 10,535 of record PVHY01016507.1, read on the forward strand.
TTTTTTCTGATTTGTTCTGTTTGTGCTTTTATAACCCTATCTTTGTTTACACAGACACACACACATACAAAGACCTATATGTGTCAAAATTGTATGATTTATCCTTGAGATTAAAAAAGATACATCATTGCAAATATTTTTCATAATACATTAGAGTTCATAATATAAATATCTAACCACACTTCTCTAGTTCATTTTAGGATTCTTAATTTCTTTGAAGGAATTTCTGAAAGATAACTACAGTAACTTTTCATTTGTGATGCTGGCCTGAAATACCATAAAAATAAGATCAAGCATGTTTATTTATATGCTATAGAAGTGATCTTATAAAATATGATAATAAAAAGTGAAGGTAAAATGATATCAATAACTTGTTTCTATTGAATGCTAAATTTAGTTCTGTGCTATCAGCTAAGACTGAAAGGGAAATTAGCAAAATATCTGATGCTCCTATCAAAATTTCATTAGGACATTATGGAGTTGACTACAGGCAAATAAAAGCTTTTACCATGCTTATTTGAAAACCAAGGAAGGTATTAAAGTGGTAAAGTATTATGGTTATAGGTACAGTTGTCTAACAGTTACAGTTTATTTCACATAAGCCAGAATTGTGCTATGAATTGTAGGCTCAAAAATGGAGATGACATAAGGACTTTGGTCTCTTAGATGCAATATTAGTAGCAGACCCAAGTCATGATAGTAATGAACTTTTGTCAGTAGCTCAGTATGCTGTATTTATTTCTCTGTTTCCTTTGATCTTAGCATGTGATTAAGTTTTATTTTCCTGTTATACAAATAAGGAAATTGAAACTCAGTCAGGTATAAAATGGCCTAACAGGCTGTATAATGAATGAATAAAATCTATAGTTGAGATTGAAGTCAGGCCCAAGGCTTATACTCTTTAATGCCATCATCACAAAAACACAAAAGGTAGTGTGAAAACAAAAAGGAGATAGAGTATGATAGAAGTATGACCAAAATGCTAGCTTGTGAATGCATATAGTCTATTTGACCACCAGAAAGCTTCACTAAAAAAGTAACATTTGAGGCCACACTTGGATGAGAGGCCTTGGTGAGGTAGTGTCCTCTGTTTCAGAGGGTGCAGTGGGGTGCAGGACAGCTGCTCTCTTTCTGGGGTAGCCAGCCAACCTGGCTGCTCCATGCTGCCTGGGGCCCTGCCCCCTCCGCCTCGGGTTCAGGTGGGAGATGCCACACCCCATCCAGGTTGCTGCGCTTGGATGGGAGGCCTAGGTGAGGTTGTGTCCTCTGTTTCAGAGAGCACAGGGGTGCAGGCCAGCTGCTCCCCTTCTGGGGTAGCTGGCTCAGCCTGGCTGCTCCATGAGGCCCTGGGCTCCCCCCCTGCAACCCCTAGCCAGCGGGGAGCAAAGGTAGAGAAAACCCCAGGGTAAGCCCCAAGCCTGGAGAACGTGGGCAGAAACACCAGATGGGGTTTTAGCCTCTTCCACTAGCGGATGGTTGTAGCACGGGTAGCCATCTGCAGCCCAGATCAGCTGAGGCATTTGTCCCCAGGCCCCAGTTCAAGGGGGGATTGGGACACCACATGCACGGACATCTGGGCCCCGCCGCCATGCAGGGAGGTGCCGGCTTGGGGGGGGGGACGACAGGATGCCCCTTCCATTTCACTGTCCAGCTAATCTTTAGGAGGAGCAAGAACATATATAACACAAACCCCATCATAAGATGGGTGAGGGACCAGGTAAATATCCAGCCCACAAAGCCTGAGCTGGACACAGCGGATGGACAGTCGGGAGAACCAGTGCATGCTAGACAGAAGAAGCAACTATGGAAACACAATGTCACAAATCACACCTATTGCACTCACGGGTCGGGAAGACCCAACACCTCTTTGCAGAGATGCCTTCTAGGAGAGCAAGACACCCTTCCCCACACTATGGGAGAGGAGAGGAAACCAAAGACTGGGGCATCGGCCCCACAGCAATGCTGAGGCAGAGGAGATGGTCTACACTGGCCATTCACAGATGCCTGTCTCCACAGAGACTTCTTCACCAACACTGGCTTGTGGTGAGACCCCCTAAATCTGACACCAGAACCATAAGGTAAAGCAGCAGAACAATAGATAGGATTGGAGAAGGCAGACTTTAATGAGAAATTGTGGACAGACCACAAATAAATATAGACTGGCTACCCAACACAAACTTAAGACTGAAAACCTACCATCAAGACTCACCTGGTTCCAAGAACACAGTCCCTCACCTAGTGAAAGAACACTGCCACAGGAAAGAAAGAGAATAATGGACTTAACACAGACTAGCAAACAACAAAGAGTGGGGTGTGAGAGAATGGAGGGGGCAAATGAGGGAGGCGGGGGGGGGGGAGGTATCCCAAAAACCATTTACTGAGATTACAATTTAAAGAATAAAAATAAATAAAATTAAAAAGTAACATTTGAAATAAGCACTAGGAGATGGATAGTGGTACAAAGGTGACAGAGATGGCAAAGCTTCTTATGTTCATCATTAGTATACTTATTCGGAGTTTAAAATGTGCATGCACTATTTTCAACACTCACCCCTTAGAAAAGTCTTCTATCATTATCTTACAAATATAGTTTAAAAGAAAGACTGAAACAGTTAATAACTTATCTAAAGTCATAAAACTAGGAGAAACAATTTTGTTAAGCTAAAAAAAAGTCATTCAGGAACATAAAGATATTAAGGACTCAACAGAAACTGAAGATTTGGAAACTATAGGAAATAATGGCCTGGTGCACTTGCTGTGGTATTAAGCTATAGGTTTTCAACCTTGTGTTAAAGAGTTTTGGCTTTAATTTGTGATCAATGCAGTCATTAAAGATATATATATTTTTAATATTGTTGCACAGCAAAGGAGGAGGCAAAAAGGGAGGGATGAACTTAAGAGAAATTGACTATTCACAGGTGATATAATGTCAGGAGAACTATGAGTACTACAAAGGTGTAAAACAAAAAATAAGTTAGTAAAAAAAAATTAAAGATTAAAAAATATTAGCTGTATTATTTTCAGCTGAGGTGAGATTGGTTTACAAACTGTATATGATTTAGAGATATAAGTCCACACCTCACAAATGTTATCTTATTGTAGCCACTATCAAAATAACCATAATCTTCCATTATAGTCCCTTTCCCATATCCCTACCCTCTTCCTCTAGTAGCCTCAATTCTGCCACCAGATTTCTAGGGTTTGTTTTGCTTAAGATTTTTCTGTTCCTTTCTTTCATTTCTTTATATTCCACATGAGTAAAATTATCTGGTATTTACCTTTCTCCTTCTGACTTATTCAGCTCCAGCATCCTTACTAGACACTTTTATATTGCTACTTTATGCCTCTTCTGATGCCAGTGTTTTCTGTTCTATATACTATCCTAAAATCCAAGTTAAAAACTGGATATTACCCCTGACTCCTCCCAGACAAACAGAGAGCAAGATATAAGACACCAGGAAAACAAAAGGGTATTCATTATAAAGTCACACTTATTTTAATCTACTCCAGACCATGATGTCAGGTATGTGGGTAGAAAATCTAAGGGTTCAAAACTTTCAGGAGCTGAGCAAAGACCAGTCCCTCCCTCCCTCCCTCCCTCTTCCTCCCTCTTTTCTAAGTAGTGCAGCGGGGGAACCACAGGCTCACACTGCCCAGGGTTCCATGGACTCAAGCGATCCCCAGCCTCAGTGTCCCAGGTAGCTAGGATTATAGGCATGCACCATCATGTCCATCTATTTTTTGAGACTAGGTCTTTCTATGTTGCTCGGGTGGGTCTCTGTCCCGCGGATTCAAGCAATTCCTAGCATTGGCCTCGCTTCTGTAGGCTGCAATTAAAGCATGTGCCACCATGCCCGGCAAGTCCTTTCTTTAGAATGTGTAGAATTTCAGCACTCCAAGCCTGTATAATTAGGTTGCATATAGGGATTAAACGTAAGTATAATGACTTGGTTCAGCTCTATCACTGAAGCATGTGTGAAGTTACACTGGCTAATATAGAGGCTAAGACTTCTTACCCAGTAGAGCATCCAATATGTAACTGATTGCTGTCTAGGTTCTTCCAACTGTGCATACAATTGCAAGACCACTCAGGTTCAGAAAACAATAATAAAGTCCTTAACAAGGCATCCAAAATGGTGTCTTCCTGCCACTTAAGACTAATGATTCCGAACAAAAGGCCTCACTGCCAAGATGTCATATTTCTTACTCTGAACAAAAAGCCAAGATGGCATCTGAACAGCTTTTATACCACCACCCCACCCCCCCATCTTTGGGAGATCCATAGATTGTTTCCAGCAAGTTTACCTCTCCTGTCTCTGTGAAGGTCCACATTTCCATTTTCAGCAAGTATTCACTTCTGACTGTATCCAAAGGTACCTGAGCCCTAGCGTGACCAAAATCCCAAGGTGATTGACTTACAGGATGGCTGAACCCTGAAATGGCCACATTCCTGGGAAGTGGCCATCCTTCTTCCACTGTAGCTCCTTATAGCTGAGTCTCCACCCACAGTGATTCTTTCTTGCCCTCAAGGCATGTCTCACCTGGTACTGTTTCTTCTCACCTGCCCTCCCTTCAGGGGGCACCACTGTAACATCCTTTAACTTCAGTCCTGCCTTTCAGTCCCCAGTTACAATAACATCCCATAAATAATCTTCCTGAAATTGCCATGTAGCCTATTAACAGTTTTCAGTAATGGTGCCTAATGGGGCATTATTTATTAGCATATTTACTGGTGGTAACAAAAATCAGTGATATTCTTGATTTGAGCTTATCCTTGTCAGTAGACTTGATTGCTAGAGATTTTCCTTTGGTTCATATGGTACCAGTTTTTGAGAAGATTGTTAGTTCTAAATATTGATATGCTCAGTTCTTCTGGGGTGTGTATATGTGCCCGCGCATGCATAAATATAAGCCTTCAGGCACCTGAAGTCTAAGCAGGCAATCAACCATATCCTTCTGAGGCAATCAGGAAATGAGGACACTAGGGAGAAGCCGGTCTGTTAGTACTGCTTCTGACTCAGCAGATTCATATCCAAAGGTTGAGTAGTCCTACTGGGAAGGGTTTTTATACACTTTACATGCTTTGGTGTTCCAGGTGGGCTGTTATTGGTGGTAGTGCAAGGCCTGGCATGACAAAGACAGAATGAGGAAGATTCAAAGAGAAACTGGGCTGCATACCAGTAAACTGAGTCAGTAAGTCATGGGCTGTATTTCTTAGGTTACTGTGCTTCAACATACTTTAGTTTATCATGTTTTTACCTGGTCACCATGCTTCAGAGGTATTGCTGAAAAGTAAAAAAGATTAAAACTTTTTGAAAGAAGAGCAGATATAAATAATGAAAAATAGTTAAAGTAGTTTATGGTTACAGAAGATTTTGTTAGCAACTGATTAACAGGGCTATTAACCAGAATGAAAAGAATCCACTCACTGACTTTTAGTAACTGTAAAGACTAAGTAACTCAGCATAGAATCCAAATAAAAGAATAGTGGATGGAGAAAGTATAAAATAGTTGAAGCAACTCAGGGAGAAAAGACGGTTACAAGACATATCAATAACTGAATAACTGTTAGCCTGATAATGGAGATAAGGAAAGAAAACTTTAATGGAAACAGAAAATAATCTCGAATAGCCTAACACTCCTATGCTGTGAATTTCAAAGTTTTTAAAACTATAATAAAATGGCTGCCCAATATTTTCTAAAAATTTAGAATCTTTTTAGTTTCAAGGGGCCTACCTCTTGCTCTGGTTTATTCTCCCCCTCCATTAAGATACTGATGTAAAGATCCCATAGATAGCCATAAGTGAATCCCAACTTAGAAGCCTTAAATATTTCATTTTTCTAGATCACTATTTGTTAGTTAGAAAAAAATGGCTTCTTGATAATACCAGGGAGCATGCAATAACAAAAAGTGACATTTCACTTAACAACCTCCTAAAATATCACAGGGCAAGGTAATCAGTATCATTTGGAATAGTATTTAGGTTTGTGGACAAAATTTATTCAAATACTCCTTTGGGGATTAGTATTCAGACTTTCCTGAATTTTGGAAATATGAGTAATGTGGCAATTGAATAATCTTGTGCATTTTCATGTTCCAAGAAGTAGAACGGCCAGGTAAAAGAAGAGATATTATTGATCTTGTTAACATACTGCAATGTTTTCCGCTTTTGAGACCATACAATCCCATCAACAGTGTGTAAAAGTAATTTTACTCATAGCCTTGCCAATAGAATGTATAGCTACATTTAAAACTTTTGTTAGCCTGATAGTAAGGAACTATGTCTCAGTTGTTATTTGTATTTTACTTATATGAATGAAGTTAAAACATTTTAGTGTTTACAGACCGTTCTTATATCTTTGCAAATAGCTTATTTATATTTATTGCCCACTTTTCTATTGAATATTTGCTTTCTTATCTTTTAAATAATTCCTTATACAGTTCTTTGTGATACATATATCATGAATTTTCCTAATTAGTCTTTTGTCTTTGTGCTGTGATACATTTTGCCATGCAAACTTTTTTTTGTGCAGTAAAATTTATCGATATTTTGTTGAATCCTGATTTTTATTATGTTAAATACCTTTTTTTGTGTTCTATATGCAAGTTATCTGTTCTCACAATATCAGCTTCAGTATATGTTCATAATATCTATAACCTCATTTTTGTGTGTGTATCTCCCTCTCATACTAACAGTAATATGTTAAAGTATATTTTTGTATTTCTTGACATCTTCCCCTTAGTTTCTTCTTAGTTTCTATGTTAAAATGGCAATTACAGGGTTATGGTATGCTTTTGCTTACCCCTTTATTTTTTAATCTTTTTGAATCAATTTGTTTTAGAGGTAACTTTTGTATACAGCATAGAATTGGATTTTGCTTAGGGAACCAGTTTGAAATCTTTTTCTCCTTATAGGTGACCTAAAGCCCATTCTCACTGATATGTTTGGTTTCAATTTTGTTACATTATTTCATGTGATAATTTGTGTTTGCTTTATTTTCTGTTTAGTGTGCTTTCATTTTAAAATGTCTTGATACTTAGGAAGTTTTAATTTTGTTTTATGTTACCTTTTTATTTATATGTTTTATAATGCCCTTTTTTGCTACCTAGTTTCACAGTTTTAAATGATACTGTTTTAATAATTAATAAACTTTATTTTCTTTCCTTTTCTTCCATTTTTTAATCTAGAAGAGCATGCCTTCTCCCAAATTTGGAGATTTTTTTTTTCTTACCATTTTTTTCTTCAAATATTTTCTAACTCTACCTCTCCTTCTGGGAGACACAAATACTAGATATTCTGATACTCTACTTTCCTGAAGTTCTGTTCATTTCTTGTCAGTATTACTCTTTTCTGTCAACTTGTCAATCAGGTTGGATTGCTTTTGATCTATTTTGAGTTTTGTTTTTTTTTCCCTTCTCCATTCTACTATTGAATCCTACTACTAGTGAGTTTTTAAGATTTGGTTACTAAAATTTTCCTTTTGGTTCTTCTTTATGTCTTCTTTTTCTTTACTGATACTTTTTTCTCTCTCATTTCAAACATGTTCATAATCACTCACTGGAAAATTTTTTAATACTTTAATCTTTTTCAGGTAATTTTAATATCTGTGTTACCTTACTATTGGCATCTGTTGGCTGTGTTTTCTCTTTTGAGTTGAAATGCTTGTAGTTCTTGTTTGATGAGAAATTGTCCATTGTAGCATACACATTTTGAGAGCTCTGTGACTTCTACTTAAATCCTACTACCTGTTTTTGCAAGACTGGGCAGTAGACAGACTTTGCTCACATGCATAGTCTCGCAGACACCCTTTTACAGGAGGGCCTCGTTTACTGCTGGGGTGGGAAGGTAAATGGGCGTATCTTCTGTATCACTTCTGAAGATGCAGTATTTCTGGTTTTCCAGAGCAGTTAGCATCCCAGACTTCTTCGTTATGTTAGTTTTGGATCCATAATGAAATATTTTTTTCAGTCAGCTCTTAGTTGAATAAAGTACACCTTTTAGTACAGGTGTTGATAAATTATTCTGTAAAGGACAGATAGTAAATGCAGTAGATATTTTAGGCCCTATCTTTTCTGTCCCATTAATATGAAATCGCTGTATTAGGATTTATTACCTCTAAGCTCTCCTGCCCCCCTTCTCTTTTATGAAGTCTCACACATAGGCCTGGTACAGGAGGTCCAGACAAAAGCTAGAATTTAATTTTTTTACTTCTAACATTTAATTTGAATTTTCTTACAAATTTCAAAGGAGCCTGATGAATACTGATATTCTTACTCCTACTTGTTGACAGAATGGACCATTGTGGATTTATTTATTTGCTCTCTTATTCACCTTATATACCTTTTTTTTGAAAGATAGTAGACAGATTTGAGTTCAGTGGCTACTATTATTTTAGAACAACAGAATGTCTTTCATTTAGATACTGTAATAAGACATTTCTGGATTTCACCTAAGACTTGTACTTAACCTTCCTCTGTGAAGGCATTAAGGAAAGCTATGTACAAGGTCTTTGACTTTGAATAAATCTATAAACCTAGGCTTTTTTTTTTTGCTTTTTATTTGTAAAATTACATAGGTCATAGTTTGCTCTTTAGCTGGGGACATTTTTCAAGAGCTTTGCAATTCATTAACTTTATTCCCAAATGTAGTTAAAGTGCCAAGTCATTTTTAAAATTTGTCTAATGGTCTGAAAAGTAGTTATATTACTAAACATGTTTGAAAACCACTGGCATATATAGTTGATCTTTTTGGCATCTTCTATACTTTGAAGCAGCGTGAAATCTTGTTATTCTATATCTAAAGTTGATTATTATGGTTATTAATACTCAATTTGTAGGTGTTGGGAGAATTACTTTTCTACTTATTTATAAGTTTATTCATCTGACATAGAAGTACAGCAATTGGGTCAGAAGTTGACTTTGACTTTAGTGTCTTTTTTTGTGAAAAGTATGATCTAAGGTAGGCATGATAGTTATCTACTGTTAATAAATTTGTCAGGTAAGCAGAAATTTTTCCTACCATGGTCAAATGCAAAGTTAAACTACTTTTTTCTGTCACCACTGCTGAAATGTGTTTTATATTTTGAACATTCAAATAAATAAATCATCTTTCTTTTATTTCCTATAGATTCTTGTAGATACTGTTTGGGCTCTGTCATACCTGACAGATGGAGGTAATGAGCAGATACAGATGGTTATTGATTCAGGAGTTGTACCATTTCTTGTGCCTCTTCTGAGCCATCAGGAAGTGAAAGTTCAAGCAAGTATTTTTAAATTATTCTTGTTTAAAACTGTGTTTCTGTGATCAGTTACCTTATACAACCTGATTTCAATTTTGTTCTATGCATATATCTAATTTTTCTCCTTTTTATTGATCCTGACTTTGATTTCCAAATCTTTGTTTCATCTAGATTCTTTCAGTTTAAGCCTCATACAGCCATTGCACCCTTAGATTTATCCCCCTAAGAACTACTTCAAGCATCCGTTGTCATTTCAACAATACAAAAATAATCTCCCACAAATTTGCTTTCTATATATGATATGTAATTTATATAACATAAATACATATAAGTCTTATGTATTTATGTTATATTTTATATATATAACATAGAGATAGCAAATTTGTGGGAGGTGATTTTTTTGTATATATTAATATATATAATTTTATATTATGTATTTTAAAATATATATTTTATTAATTTTATATTATATATTATATATATTTATTATATGAGTTTTATATATATATAAATATATTTCATTGGGCATACTTGATGATGGAAACTGACTCCTTACATTTCCCCTTCATTACAAAATCCTGTCCTTATTATATAGCTTTCAAATTTACATATTCCTTATTATATTTAGAACTACTGATTTAGTTTAAGACTTCTTTCTTTTCTCCAGATAATTTCAATTGCCTCCTAATGCCATTTCCTCCTCTCCTCACTCTTAATTAGGGGTAGGTGCCTGTTCTACTCATCCCACCTACTTCTACCAGTGTGACTTTCGAGATGAAAATGTGTGCCCATTCCACACTTTTTGAAATTTTTCTGTGGTGCCAGTTTAATGATGGATAAAAAATAGCTGTATAAATGGACCATTGCATATTTTATTTTAGTTTCCTTTTATATTTTTAATTTATCCAATAGTTTTTCAGTTTTGTTTTTTGTAAGACTATTTAAAATTCAAAACTGCTTCTCAGTTCTACATAATGCTTTGTGAAAGTACGTGTTACTTATTCATGCCTTTCATTTTTACATTTTCTCAAGAGTATGAAAGATACAAATTCATTTTCATCATAAACAAATAATTTTATAGAAAACATTTTTATCCCTACCATAGACAGCAGCACTCAGAGCTGTTGGCAACATAGTGACTGGTACTGATGAGCAGACACAAGTTGTTCTCAACTGCGATGTCCTGTCACACTTCCCAAATCTCCTGTCACATCCAAAAGAGAAGATCAATAAGGTATATTCCTGGCTCCTTTGTCATATATTAATTGTTAGACTAATTTTAGACTCTAAAATCTATTTCTTTGGTCTTTTTCACAGTACCATGATGCTTTAATTAGTGTAACTTTATAGTATTCTTCAAAGTCTTGTCTAGTCATTTATTGATGGGCATATAGGATTGTTTTTGTTTTTCTATAATGACTCTTGTGAATAATGCTACAATGAACATTGACATACAAGTGGTTTTTTTTGAGTCTACTTTTAATTCCTTTGGGCAGAAAAATATATATTTGATGTTATGAAATTAAAGTGTATCTGTATATTATTATATAACACCATTTCTTAGTTGCTTAATTCCTAAATAAACTTTATGATAATAATTTTTACAACAAAGTACTTCACCTTTATTAGAAGTAGTTTTAATAAAGTATTAGGAAGTTCATTCTTTTTTTTTTCTATCATCTTGTCTTATAGAATAGCTCATGTACCAGAAATGAATGCCCCATTATTATTTTGTGTCTATTTTGTTCATTCAGTGTCTTTAGTAGTTGAAAATAGTACTTGTTTGTAGTAAGCATATGTATTACTACATTGGATAAATGTTAGGTTGATGAGGCCCAAATTTTATGGTAGATGTTTATCATTAATGCTTGTTTAAATTAATTTTCTAAAACCATATCACTGTTTAAGTGCATCCTCCTTAATGCAACTCAAATGTTGTAATTGTTATATAAGTAACAGAAGAAAAACACATTAAAGATAAAATTCTTTCAAGTAAGAGTGCTCTGTATTTTGTTCAATTATAGGAAGCAGTGTGGTTCCTTTCCAACATAACAGCAGGCAACCAGCAACAGGTTCAAGCTGTGATAGATGCTGGATTAATCCCTATGATTATTCATCAACTTGCTAAGGTCAGTCATGAGTTCATTATTTATGTTAACATATTATACAAGACTTTGAGTAAAGAACTTATTTTATGATTACTTTTTTAATCTTCAGGGGGACTTTGGAACACAAAAAGAAGCTGCTTGGGCAATTAGCAACTTAACGATAAGTGGCAGAAAAGATCAAGTGAGTTTGGAAAAATTAACTTCTGATTGTTGCTATTAGAAAGTATACTACTCCCTTATGGTTAGGAGTTGCTGATTGTGTTCATTGGGCAGGAATGATGACTGTATAAATAAAAATATTTCTTCTCTTTTATTGTCTAGGTTGAGTACCTTGTACAGCAGAATGTAATCCCACCATTCTGTAATTTGCTCTCAGTAAAAGATTCTCAAGTTGTTCAGGTGGTTCTAGATGGTCTGAAAAATATTCTGATAATGGCTGGTGATGAAGCAAGCACAATAGCTGAAATAATAGAGGAATGTGGAGGTAAGAGGGGATTTGTTGAAGAATTCTTGACACCAGAACTCTGAAACTGTTTCTTTAAGCAACTAGTGAGAGGCAACTAGCATCATCCAGATATTTTATTATGATTGCCAGAACTGCATGCTAAAGCTATTACCACAGAAGTCAATTGGATACATTATTACTAAATTATCAAAGTATGTTGTTTTTTATTAACATTTTAAGAGGATTTTACAGAAAATATAAGTCCATATTTTGGAAAAAACTGGTTGTGAAGGTCACTCCATACCCTTCTAAGAGATTTACATTGCTTTGTTTAGGAAACAAATACTCCTGTGAAGACAGAGAGCTTCAGAGCATATGAAAAACTCTTGAGCTCAACTACAATAGAGACACTTAAGCACTTTATTTAATCCAACATTTTTCAAGCTTCTTGACAATGAAATATACTTTATCTAGATATTTTATTTTGATTACTGTGATAAAACCTAGCATTATCCAGATATTTTATTATGATTGTCAGACTGCATGCTAAAGCTATTACCACAGAAGCTACTCTAGTAATGACATGTGTATATTTAAAATTTTACTTTTTTTCATTATTTAAATAATTTATGTATGTGTGTGTGTGTGTGTGTGTGTGTGTGTGTGTGTGTATTTGTGTGTGTATTTCACAACTTTGTATTCCCCGGGGTTCACCCACCACCTCCCTGACTGTTCCCACCCTCTCTACCCCCTCAAGTTGTGTACTTTAGTTTGGTGGTTAGCTTGTTTTGACTTTTCCTCCTGTCCTATATATATATATATATAAAATATATAACACATATATATTATATAACATCATTGTATACGCTGGGGTTCTCCCATTTCCTCAGCACCCATTAACCATCATAATCTTTTTCCCCCTTCACCTCCCCCATTTTCTTCCTCCTCCCCCTCTCTCAGTCTGTGGTTCAGTTCTGTTGGTTGTTTCTGATTTTTCTTATTCTTTTGTTTGCTTTTTTTCCTATATCCTTCATATAAGTGAGACCATCCCAAATATGGGATGAAAAATTTACTTTTAAAGGTACCTATTTAATATATTTTAAGTTACCCAAACCAAAATTTGACATGTCTTATTTTATACATTTTGTTAACTAATATGTATGATTACTACCCAGTTATTTTTAAGAGAAAACAGATCCTTTAGCACTGTAGAATAGTCAAACTGAAAAAATTCTCTTAGTAACAACGAATCTTATTCTAAAGATGTTAAGGAGTCTTATGCATAGTCATAATAGAGACAAAATCCAGATCTTTGCACTGATAAAATCATCTTGATTTTAAGACATTTTACATTTTTAATGTAATTTTAAATTGGCATTATAAGTCAAAATCAGAACACCTTAACCCAAAAAGATTGTGCTATGGAATTGTTATTCAATGTTCCTAATATTTATGGAAATAATACTTATGGAAATAATACTTCTATTTATGGGAATAATACTTATAATTATGATGCCTATATTTTTAATATTTTATGAAACATTCATTATCTTTGATGCCTGCCCGCTTTCCCATTTTTTCAGGTTTATATTACTATATAAAGAAAAAATGCAATTTTTTTTCAAAATAACCTAGCTTAATGATATTTCAAGGAAAAATGTTTAGAATTTAGACTTAGAGGTTTTACAAATCTGATTCATGGAATGTTTTGAGAATAAAAATTAAAAGGGCTTCCTATAGTCACTCTTCTGAAAAATTATTTCCCAAGTTCATTGCAGCTGTGGGATGTAAGCACTCTATTCTTTCTTTTTTTTCTTTAATTGAGAAATTGCTTCAAAATTTAAAATTCAATTTTATGCATATACCAATTTATCTTTAAATTTCTGAAACTTATTTTTGTTACATAAAAATAATTATATTTGGAAACAAAGAAAGAAAAATTACTAAATCAGCTGTTTTGATTATATTAAAGCACTCTGGGAAGATGTTGGTTCTAGTTTTGTCACTAACTTTCCATGCAACCTGAAATAAATCCCTTTACATCTCTGTGCCACAGCTTCCTCATCTGTCAAATGGAGTGTTTAGGTGTTTTTTAAACTGCCTGCTTCAGGGACCAGGGTACCTCAAGGGCTTCTAAAGAGGAAGAAGTTAGTGGGATGCTGGTCCTCCAACCAGAGCAGCTCAGGTTTTTATCTGTTTTTTTAGACAAACTGTCATCTTTGGAGGGTGGTGGGAGGGTATTCTGAATTCCTTAGGATTTTCCATGCTAAAATTGAGCAGTTTTTATTAAGAGATGCTTACTTATATTGTTTTATTTCTCCCAGGCTTGGAGAAAATTGAAGTTTTACAACAACATGAAAATGAAGACATATATAAATTAGCGTTTGAAATCATAGATCAGTATTTCTCTGGTGATGATGTAAGTGTGTAGTAAAGTATGGTTTGTCTGCATGTGCTTCAAAATCTATACATAATGAAAACTTACTAAGAATTTTTCTCATCATTAATATGATCTAGACTTACAGTGTATTTCTATCAGATATTCTTGAGCTATTTTTCAAAATTAAATTTAAGAAATTTTATATTTTCCATCAGCCAGTTTTCTTAAATTTGCTTATATTTCATTATAGGTAACGTTATAAAAAAACAGTTCATATTGCATTTGTGATCTCTGAGGTGGGAAGAAACAGTAATTACAGAACTGATTTATATTCGGATAGGTAAAATACATCTACAACTATAGGAACTTAAGAATAGGTTGATTTTTAGATGTATTTTTAATTTTAAATTGTTGAATGCCTTATTGATTTACTTAAGTATCTAATTCAGGTGACTAACGCATTCTTAGAAAATTCTCTCCTAAGAGGCAAATCAGTTCTACTTACATTATAATGGATAATATCTTGACATAATAAGGAATTTTTTCTTGCTTTTTCTAGATTGATGAAGATCCTAGCCTCATTCCTGAAGCAACACAAGGAGGTACTTACAATTTTGACCCAACAGCCAATCTTCAAACAAAAGAATTTAATTTTTAAGTTCAGTTGAGTGCAGCATCTTTCCCACTTTCAATACGAAGCACCACCAGATGGCTACCAAATGACAAGAACAACAACAAAAGGCTCCAAAACACACATGCCTCTTCGTTTTGATGCTTCTAAAGCAAGCCATGTCTCAGTCACTTTGCAGTTGCCAAAAGTCACTATCACATGGACTGTAAATGCATATGCATGATTTCCTAAACTGTTTTAGAATTCTCCTTATCAATCTCAACTACCCTATTTTTCCCTGTTCCCTGGTGCCACACTCTGACAACTGCAGTCTCCAGTTTAGAATATTTCATAGTGGTGGCATGCCAGCTGCCCACTTGATATTCCCTTGGAAAACGGTGCGCTGTGGATCAAGACACTTTGGTATGATGCATATACACGTTGGAAGACTTTCAAGAGGTGCAGTCTGACCTGAGCCTCCGTCATTATCCTCCACAAACATATTTTCATATTCTTATGTGGAAGAATAGATTTTAAAGTACAAACCAAATGATTTTCATTGGTGGAACTGACACAAAAAAGTAACTTGAAAAAAAAAAAGAAACTTGGTTATTGATTAAACAGATAAGTTTTAAAAAAACTGTACTTCATCTACCAGTAATTGATGTGTTTATTATCTGCCTCAGAAGCCAGGGTTGGAGGAAGAACTTTAGCTATGGATGGTAATGCTTTCGCCATTTTACCTAATTTTTGAGAACAGCAAGCCCTATTTGACCACTCACTTCAGCCTGTGTGTTCCTGCTGTTTTGAAGTAATCAAATGCTGTGCATGGTATTTTACCTGAGCTGCAACCTGTTACGGACTTGAACTTCTGTTTAAGTTGAAAGCAAGAATCCCTGACTATAAAGGAAAAAAAAAAAAAAAAAGCAAAAACTAAAGGTCTAAATAACCATTGGTGATATTAGAAAAGAAAATCTTGCTTTCAGCTTTCAGGAGTTAATATTTTTCATTTTAAATTGATAATTGGATATGATTGATTTATATTGGGTTTAAACTGTGGAGCTTTCATGTTTACTGTAATTTAGTCTTAAAATATTTTTTACTTAGTAACCAGTGCTTTTGATAATGTGGTTGGCAACAAACCAGCAACTATTTAGAAATGTCATAAAACTTCATTCTTTGAGTATTGGAAACGTTAATTCAGATCCTCTTCTAAAAACATATTCACATATTAAAAAATTCAGACAAGGATCTGTGTAGAGGAATAATTTGCAGTTATTTAACATAAACCTGATTTGCAGTGATCTTCAGGTAATGCTGCAAATCTGGTATTACTATGTAAAATCCTTGGTTTTTGGTAAATTGTCTGATCCAGTTATTAATGAAAGAATATGAATTTGAAATTTTTTAAACTGAATAATTTATGGTATCACAGAAATGGTTTTGTTGCTATTGTTTACTGGGTATAATTTCCCAATGCATTGATGTGAAGGGATAGAAAATCTAAACTAATTTAGTTATCCAATGGGGGGTGTATTTACTTTGAGGAAGATGAGACAGATGCCATCAGCTGGGGTGTTTTCACTGATAAACAACACATAGCAGGTGTGCATTCATTACAAATATATGTATCTGCCAAGGTGGAGCCACTTTAAAGAGTGAGTTTTGTCTTGTATCTAAAGTGGATACAAGCGTATGTTTAAACTGCAAGATTTTTACTTGCTAGAGAATCTGTTTTAATATAGTGGTTTGGCCTCTGATTATTTATAGGTTTTATAAATTTTAGAATCAATTTCTCTTTAAGGTGGCTCAGATTTTTCAACTCTTGTGCACATAAAATTGAGTTGAAGTTCATTGTGCCTTTTTTTCTTTATCCAGATTTTGAGTTAAAGCTTCATATGGTAACTGCATCCTGTTCAGACTCTGTAGTCTAAATTTTTGAAACTGTGGTGTTCACTAAAAGTAAGAGAACAAAGTCAAAGCTATTAAGGTCACAAACTTCAGTGAAACCCTTAAAGTCCAAATCTTCTTGATATTGTGAATTGTACCCCTTCTGGTTTAGTTTCTTCTGAACTCTCCATATTTACTGACAGTTACCTTTTAATTTTTGCACACATTTTGATTAAATTTGGCCTCTTATTCCTATTTCCTCTTGTGTTTTTACGTGCAAACTAACATAAGTAAACATTAGCATCAAGTAATGCAGACTTCTCTCTGCGTTTGCTTGATTCAATTTATTGTGACCTTATCCGTTTGGAATTGGAATTGCACCATTTCGTAGATAAAGGAAACTAAATATATTGCTGCACTTTTAAGTTTTCAAAACAGTGTTGAAAAACTGCATTGTTTTTATTTTTTTTAAACTCAGTTAAAAAAGACTAAAACGTTCTTTCAAAAGAGGCATCTAAATGTGTTCCTAATTTTGTATATGGGCTTAGGTTTTGTAACCAATAAAAAAAAGCTGCTATCAAATACGATAAAACATTGAAGAACTTATTTCCAAAAGTAACTTAATTTCCTGGTTTTACTTTCTATAGTTAAATTTAGAGTTATCTTTCAAACATCAGCTACAATGGAGGTGAATCATGCATTACTCTTTCACCTTATTTTAGTGTTTTCGTCTTCCTGCTTAACAAACCAGGCTTACCAGTGACAGTCTAGATTTAAGACTGTTTTGTGACAAAAAAGAGCTACTAAATCTGCCATAACAAAGTACTACAGATTGAATGACTTAATAGACATTTTTTGCTGCATAGGTGTGGGAACTAGAAATGTGAAATCAGTGTGATAACTGAGTACTTCTAGGTGAAAATTCTTTCGTCTTTGTGACTGGTGATTGCTGAAAATCCTTGATTTTCTTCAGCTTTTAGTTAAAATTATACCACCCTAATTTCTGACTTCATCATTATCTGATATACTCTCTACATCAGATTTTATATACTACAGCTTAGAGAAAGACCATTTGAGACCATAGTTTGACCTTCATGAAACATAGAAATCGAATTTTATTTAAGGCCCACCAAACGCTTGAAAACAAATGATGGTGGAAGATAGTAGTTGAAATAAGCCTGGAAGTTTCAACCTGCTTGATAGAGGGAGAAGCTCTCTGACATTTTGGATTAATTAAAAGAACATAGGAGCAGCCAAACATTTTGAATATATATTATTTTTTGTAAACTGCTACTTCAAATATTTTTAAAAGAAGTTGCTATATACGTTACTAAATATGACAATACTCCTCTATAAACTTGTCGTATTTGCCTTCAGAGGGGTTCTCCTGTTCAGAGACTTCATTATGTAGTTATTGCAGGTGAAAACTCATGAATATTAGTGGACTTAGAGTGGTGGTGATGAAATTTTTAACCCTTGTTTAACTGAAGAATTTTAATTACACCTTTCCAAAGAAGGGAGTATAACATTAAAACTTTTTAAGTCTTGATGCATATAACCCATGAAGTGCTCTACCTCACCATTCTGGAGTTTAAAAGGAACATTTCATATAAATCAATATTAGACACCTGATAAGGAGTAGTAGAGTGATTCTCAAACAGTATCAGAAAAAGGGGCTCAATAGTCCATAAAGAGAAAGTACTGGGGCGGGGGGGGGATATGTGGGAATGCAACCAGCTCACATCCTTAACCTATTTACTTGTTAGTGAGGCAACCGTTCACTAACACTGGGCTAAATTATTAGGGCTTCTCAAACCTGCCATATTTACATTTTAAGTTAGGTATTTTTTTATTTGGGGACACTGTCCTGTACATTGTAGGTAGGATATTAAGTAGCAACCTTAGGCTCTACCCACTAAATGTTAGTAGTGCTTCATTACTGACTTAAAAATGTCTCCAGACACTACCAGATGTCTCCTAGGGGCCAACATTGGTCTCTGTGGGAACCATTTGCCTTAGTTTCCGTAAGAAACCACTCAAATTAGAGAACCTGTTTCATGAATTTTTGTTGTGTGAACATTCCCAGGCTTTTTTCAGATGCATAAGACAGAAACTGAAGACATTCTCAGTTTTCGGAGATGTCAGAAGCATGCCTAACTGCACATATGAAGTCACCCATCTATGGGAATTCCAGATTAATACTCAGTCTCATCTATTGCAAAAGACTTAGGTTAGAATTGGGGATATGGATATACCTTCTTAAATGTGTCCTTTTTGCTAAAAAATAGGGTATGTGAACCAATAAAATGTGTTAATTGCCTATAATCTTTTCAACACTGCCCCGGAACAGTGTTTTTCAGACACTTTTAGTTGAAGATCTTTATGTTCTCCAGAGATGGGTTAGTGAAGGTAGCCAGAAAATCACTGCATAATTTGAAAAATTCTCTTGAAGGAAAGAAATTGATTTCATCAGAACAGTTACAAGTTTACTGGAAATAATTAACAACTATAAGCCATACTAAGTATGTCTTCCTAAGTGCCGGGAATTTCTTCTACATTTATCTTTCTACCCTAACAAATTGCCATTCACCTTAATTCTCTTTTTTCAAACTGGTGCTTAGAAACGGGGTCTGTGCTGAGTAATGCATGAAGCATCAGGTGGACAAGGTACATCTTCACAGTTTCACTTGGTGGTGAGTGAAATAGGTTCATGTAAGACAAGTGTAAGTGTTATAAAGGACACACTGCATAATTTTAAAAATAAAATCAGACTTTTAGAGGCAGGCCATTTTATGCAAACATTTTTGCCAGAGTGGGAGTTAGAAGAGTTTGAGAAGCAATGATGAGGCATCCACCCCAAGTGAGTCATACTTTGCTAAATAGTTTTATTTGTTACCATGTCTTAATATTAAGCAAAAGTCACCTCTTAAATAACCATCATTATAAATGAACTGGTCTTCATTCAGAGTAGATTTTTTTTTTTGTCATGGGTAGATAGTAGGAGCATTGGATAGTAGAATCTGCCTTCCTTAGTCCAAGCAGCCCATGCATTTCAACCATCCTGCTTATAAAGTTGTACCTGCACCAGTCTGTTGCCAGTGTCATGCATTTCAAGAACCTCAGGAGTAGAGTGTGGTATGACTAGTTTCTAAATACAGGAAAATGGAAACATTCTGTTATCTGGACACAATTCTATTGATGTGGAGATTATTTTGTATTTTTCCAGCCTCAGATTTGTGGTTAACTAAAAACCTCTGCTCCCTTTGTTATCTTCTGACCTAGTAGTTAAACATTTACACTTTCCAAACCTTAATATTAGAATTTATATTATGATTTCAGCCTAGTTTTCCTCATAAGATCATATATACCCTTTTCATGTCTCCAATCTTTTTAAGAATTTTGACTACATTTTTATGAACATCCAAATACCCATCGAGCACCTTATCCCATGCCATGAACTATGCAAGAGTGCAGGGTACTTACACACATACACAGATGGGAGGGAAATAAAAAGTGAAAAAGACATTTTAAAAAGGTGTATACTGATATGTAATGGAGGAAGCTGACTGAGGAAGGTGATAGATAATGGGTTTGCAGTTGCACTGATCAGAGCAACTCATTCCTGTCCGTAACCCTATGAAGATTTTATTATCAGACAAACTCCCAAAATTGCACCACTGATGATGGTGAAGAAAAAATAGGAAAGCTTTTCTGTCAGAGAAAACAAAAGTCATGTAAGAAGCACTCTGAGGAGTTAAATGGAATGAAAGCAAATGTAAGTCCTCATTTAACTTCATTTACTTGGAAATTGAGACTTCAAGTGAAACAATATAACCATTTGCCTTCAAACATTGGTTCAAGGTGGTTTTGGTAAATCATTGATAAGGGGGAAAAATCCCCTTCCCATGTGGAACTGAAATCATCTTCTGTAAGAATCTGCTCTCTAACTAGAGCAAAGAATAGGAGCCAGACCCAGTAGCCACTTAGGTTATATAAAAGATTTGGGTATTCTAAGAGCAGTGGGAAGTTGAGCAAGCAACATGGTAGAAGAATTTTGTTAATAACAATCACTAGTTGGTAAGGAAAGGAAATGTATTTTGGGTTAAATGGTGTGTAGAGTCACATTAACAAGTTCGAGGCACTTAAGCAAGAGGATGGGGAACAGCTTTGGTTCATGAAGTGGGTTCGTGAGAAACTTGGCAGCTAGAATAGAAAAGCGTTTGCTCTGTCTTAGATCTGAAATTTAGGGAGTCTTTCCACTGGAAAGACTCAAGGATGATTTCCAGGTTTCTAGATTGTAATAACTGATGAGTGGAAGTAATACGATAGGGAATGCTGGAAGAACTCAAGCATAGGAGTAGATAAATTAAGTTTTGGTTAAGTAGAGACATTCAAATGAATGTCAGGGATAACGATATAGAGCTCAGGAGGGGTGGACTATAGAGGTTTGAATCCAGTTACAATTTTTGGTGGTTATTAAAACGGTGGGGATGAGACTACCTGGGTTAAGCATTTGGAGTGAGAAGAATGTGAGGAGTGGAGTTCAACATTTAATGGGCAGATAAAAGGTAAGTTTGTAAAGGATACAAGATGTGGGAAGTAGCAAGAAAACTTTTCGCAGAAAAATGAAGGAAAGCAGATTTCAGTATCCAATGAGACTGCTAAGAGACCAAAAGGAGAACAGGAGCTGTCCATCAGGTTACTGATGCAGAGGTCACTGGTCATATTGATGAGAGCTGTATTACTCTGGTGAGAACAGAAACTAGAATGGAAAGGACTGAGTAGCAGGGGCAGTATGTAAATACAATCTAATCCGTTTTTTAGTAGGATTTTATTTTGCTGTGGGAGATCAGTTGCTAAAGAGTTACATGGAGCAATTGAGATTTTGGTTAAGGAAGACATTGAATATGCAAGAGAAAAGCAATCAGCAATTTTCTAAATTACAGGAGAGAATCTAGCATAGAGTTGGTGAGATTAGCATTCAGCACTTACATAATGAAGCAACTAGTAATGTTAAATTCTGAGATAGGTCCAGCAGTAAACAAGATAGACTGGAGATTAGCACTGCATATGTAAGTATGTAAGTTCTCGGTGATAACTGCTGTGTTTAAAAAAAAAATGATAGGGAGTAAGTAGGGAGGAAAGTTTCTGAACTTACCTTCGGTGTTGGAAAAAAATAATTTTTTTTCAACTGTGGTAAAACCCACTTAACATTTAGCATCTTGTTTTCTAAGGGTACAGGTAGGCATCTTCACATTGTGCAGCAACTCCATGATTTTTCCATCGTGCAAAACTGAAACTCTCATCTCCATTAGAGCACTCTGCCTTTTTTATAGATCCCTTGCTACTGGTACCTATTACCCTGTTTTTTTAGTGTCTAGGAGCTGAGAACTACCTTTGATACCTCATGGAAGTGGGATCACAAAATATTTGTCTTTTTGGATGACTGGCTCATTTCACATAGCATGATGCCCACAAGTTTCATCAATGAGCATGTAATAAGATTTCCTTTCAATGACTGAATGGTGTTCTATGGTGTATATACACCACATTTTTAAGCAAAAAAAAATTTTTACTATAAGTACCCTAGTGATACATTAGTAGATTAAAAAAATTAGCTCACCTCTTGTCCAAATTTCAAGTGCATCTGGGCATCCTGTATTTTTCTGGCTACCCAAAATTGAAAACCTTGGTTAATAAGGATGACAATCTTTTAAAACTAACTCCCTCCTCCTCCAGTGCTAAGTCTGTAAGTAACAGTGACCTGTGGAATGGAGAAGAGAACGTTAAAAGCAAACAAAAAGATGCAAAGTGAAGATTAATGCAGTGGTGGGGATAAAGTACGACTTTGCTAGAAAGCTGTATTTTCTTATGTTTGTAAAATGGGGGAAAACACCTGGCAGGGTTGTTTGAAGTTAGGTAATGTTTGAAGTTAGATAAGATAATTTCTCTCTCCCTTGCGTTTGCTTCTTTTCTGGCTGTTCAGGAAGCAGGGTTAGAGTTAGCCAGTGCAGTCTGAAAATGTTCTTTGCAGGGTACTTTTCCTGCAAGACTTGCAAGGACCTAATGAGAAACTTAACTGTACACTTCTTCCCAGCTCCTGGGCAAATTTCCACCATCTGGACTTCAGTTTGTGTCTTAAGGTTTTGAAATTTGTTAAAGATCGATGTGCACCTAAAGGTGTGACCGGACTGCAGTTCTTTGGGCTTGACTGGGAACAGGTTTGGTCCCGGCAGTTAAACTCGTGAGCCCCACCCTGACTCGAGCAAACCGAGTGGCTCCCCTACTGAAGGGGCGGGGACAAGCCGCTCTGGCCCGGCCCGGTCCGGGCAGCCCCGCCCCCCCGCCCCCCG
>PVHY01016508.1:0-33581 GCA_004024945.1 Uropsilus gracilis
GAGGGAAGGTGGTGGGCGAACCCCAGGGATCACAAAAATGTGAAACTTATATATAAATAAATTATTTAATAATAAAAAATAAAATAATAATTAAAGAAAAAAGAAGCTTGACCTGGTTATTATGGTAGAGCCAGGACTTCATCGCAGATAGTTCCCAGGTGGAACTTAGACTCTAAAAACCTAATAATAAAACAGTAATATCTAGAATAGAGGTTCTACTAAAAAAAAAGAATATTAAAAGTTTGTGTGGTCATTCATTCTAGAAAGCCCAGGGAATTTACTTAACACTAGTAATACAGCTTTTAATGATAATTATTGCTTCTACAAAGAATAAAATTGTAAAGAATACATATTGAGAACTTACTGCGTACTAAACAAGTACTTTACATTTCTTATTAAATATTCATTACAAACAAGAGGGAAGTATTACTTTCAGCCCTGCTTTTTAGGTAAAGACCATAAAGAATATATTTGGTAACTTGCCCAATTTAAACTACAGAATCTGTGTTCTTCACTAATAAGCTGTTCTTCCTCTGTATAAAAGCCTAAGTTAGAGCCTATATGCCTAACCAGTAAGGTATATTGGCTCTGCACAAGGAATTCTTCTTTGGATTCACTGTAAATTGGACTTCACTTGAAAATTTGAAACAGAAATTTTTCTTTTATATATAAGCACTTAATAAATAGGTAGAAGAAAACTAGAACAAGCTTACCAGAGTTTTTAAATGTTTCCTTTAGGAATTTCATTGCTGATTAACATGACCATCTTCCAAATATACCATGCCATTTACAATCTTAAAATTTGTCAAAAATAAACTAAGAACAAAATCAGATAGCAAGAATCTTTATGTACAGTGAATACAGTCCTCTGCCAAATGAATTAAATCAGGTTTTCCTGACTGGATTTAAAATTATCAATTATAGTCATAAAGAACTTTTGTTTCCCAAATGGATATATGCTGTTCTGGGGTGTGCTACATCCACTTCATCTCCCTAAATCCTTTCTCATTTTTCAGAACTCAGTTCAGATATCACTACTGCCAAGAAGCTTTCCTTGATACCCACGCCCTTTTCCATTGGTATGAGTCCAGACTAATCCATAGGTCCCTATGATTACCTCATCTCACCACAGTATGTAACAATGTGTACCTATCATTTGGTTTATGTTGGTCAGTTAATATGGTGAGAGCAAGGGAATAAAAATTCTGCATAGTAAAAAATGCTGTAAGCAAAGTCTAAAGACATGTAAACTATGGAAAACCCACTTTATCACAAAGGACTAGTTTATTTAATATATAAAGAGCTCCTGCACATCAGTAAGAAAGACCAGTAATTTAGTAAAAAAATGGACAAAGGGAAAGCAGACAATCCGAAAAAGGTGAAATAGCTCTTAAATGTATAAAAAAGTTAACTTAAAAAATAGACGCCAGCCAGGCATGATGGTGCATGCCTGTAGGTGGCAGCCTAGGAAGCCACCGCCAGGGCCAGGGATCTCGGTTTGAGTCCCACCTGGGGCACATAGCGAGACCTAGTCCCAAAAAAATAGCTGGGCGTGGTGGTGCACGCCTGTAATCCCAGCTACCTGGGAAGCTGAGGCTAGGGATTGCTTGAGTCTGTGGTACCCCAGGCAATGTGAGCCTGCGGTTCTGCAGGCAAAAATAGCGAGACCTAGTTTCAAAATAAAAAATAGAGATACCAGGCATGGTGGCACGTGCTTGTAAGCGACAGCTTATGGAGTCGCGGTGGAGTCTGGGGATCACGGTTCAAGTTCCGCCTGGGGCAACACAGCAAGACCTAGTCCCAAAAAATAGCTGGGCATGGTGGTGCGTGCCTGTAATCCCAGCTATCTGGGAAGCTGAGGCTGGGGATTGCTTGAGTCCATGGTACCACAGACAATGTGAACCTGTGGTTCCACAGGCAAAAATAACGAGACCTAGTCTCAAAAACAATAGAAATATAAAACCCTGCCCGCCAACGGGCAGCCTAAGCAATCTGCCTGAATGCCTGGGGTCCTGGGCCATCTGAGCTCCTGTGCCAGCAAGGAGCAAAGGTGACGATGACTCCTGGGTAAGCCCCGCACACCTGGAGTAACTGGGAGAGGGGTGGGTGGGGCTTTAGCTCCATCCACCAGCGGATGATTGCACAGGGCAGTCATCTGCAGTCCGGATCAGCCCAAGCATGTTTCCCCCAGCCCCCACCCCAAGGGGGGCTTGGGAGGGCACTGGCCCAGCCATCCAGGCCCCATCCCCATGCAAGGAGGTGGGGGGCAGGCAAATGCCCCTTCCATTTCACTCTCCAGCTAATCTTCAGGAGGAGGAAGAACATACATAATACAAACTCCATCACAGAACGGGTGACGAACCAGGTAAAATCCAGCCCACAAGCCTGAACTAGACACAGGAGATGAACTATCGAGAGAACCAGGGCATGTGAGACTGGAGAAACAACTATGGAAACACGACATCATGAAGCGCACCTATGCGGTCACCAGGTCTGAAAGCCAAGACCTCATTTCAAAGATGCTTTCTAAGAAAGCAAGGCACCCCTCCCCACCCCATGGGAGAGGAGAGGAAGGCCAAAGAGTGGGGTTATTGGCCCTACAACAAAGCTGCAAACTGAGGCAGAGGAGATGATCTACCACGGCCATTCACAGATGCCTGTATCCACAGAGAGACTTTTTCACTGACACTGGCTGGGGGTGAGACACACCCCCTTCCCCCCAAAACTGATGTCAGGACGACAAGGTAAAGCACCAAAACAACAGAGAATAGAGTAGACATGACAGCCTGCAATAAGAAAGCATGGGCAGACCACAAATAAATATAAACTGGCTGCCCAACACAAGGTTAACACTGAAAACCTACCAGCATAGTTCGCCTGGTCCCAAGAACACAGTCCCTCACCCAGGGAAAGGACACTGCCACAGGAAGGAAAGAGACTAATGGACTTAACACAGACTAGCAAACAACAAAGGGAGGGGTTTGAATGAATGGAGGGGGCACCAAAGGGAGGGGGAGATATCCCAAAGGCAATTTACTGAGGTTGTCATTTAAAATAAATAAATTAAAAAAGAAACAAAGTAAAACTCTGAAATACCATGTTTTACCTTCCTGATGAACTTAAACCCAAAAGTTCATGCAATAGGAAACAAACTAATGGAATTGTAAATAGAGCCTTTTAGAGTAACTTGACATTTTTCCAGAATTACAAATTCATATATTCCCAACCTTACAATTTTACTTATAATAAGAAAAAAAAAGTTTAAATACTCTGAATTACGAATGTTCATTCAGTGAGGTCGTCTCTAGCCATCCAAAGAATGAGCCAGTTCTGTGACATGGAATGAGCTTTCACATAAAAAGTTAGGTGAAACAACAAGATGCAGAACAGTGTATAGCATGAAACTATTTGTGTTGGGGTGAGGAGAAGAAATCACACTTAGATGTATGCTGTTCTGTGAACAGAGTATTTATGGAAAGACACCAAAGAAACCTAATAGTGATTACCTCTGGGAAGAGATACTGTTCACTGGGATGGGGTGGAAGGACAGGGGTAGAAGGAAACATGTTTTCTTTTTGTTTTTTTGCCTTTTTATTTGTGTCATGTGTATGTTCATCCTATTTTTAAAAACAAAAAATAAAAGCAATGAAAGAAATTACAAGGTTGTAGGTTGCTTTGGCAATATAAAAATTTACCTGTGTTACCAAGTACAGCACAGAAAGTCACCAACAATGAGCAAAGTAAGGAAAAGTTCTTGTTAATGTTTATTGCAGTTTTTAATTTTCTGGGTGCTATACATACATTAATTAATCCTCTTGAAAAGGACAGTTTTAACCTTATGTGGAAGAAGAGATAGCGGGAGATTTAAAGATATCACTAAGGTGTTTCTGCTATCAGGGGTTTGGGTTTTTAATAACCAAACCATACTTTTCCCAATTAGTGGTCATCTGGTGGAACCACATTATGCTTTTAATAGTCATCTGCAGTTATCTAAAATGTCCACAAGGCAGAAATGTTCACTGAAAATAGGCATTTTCAAAATTATAATTGTATACTATCCAAGTAGACTGTTCAAAAGATGTATCATACTTTGTAGTGATTATATTTTTGTTGCTTATTTGTTACATAGGTACCACATAGAATGTTTAAAGTATCATATAATGTTCTTACATACAAGGCAGTACCCAGAGTATATATATACATATTATTTATTTCTATTTTCTTATTTCTATTTTCTCATTTTTAAAAGAAAACACCTCATCTTATTTGATCTGATCTAAATGAACGATATCAGTTCATTTAGAAAACACCTCATCTTATTTGATCTGATCTACATGAATGATATCAGTTCATGTAGATCAGATCAAATAAGATGAGGTGTTTTCTTTTAAAAATGAGAAAATAGAAATAAGTAGCTTACAGTGTCACAGTTGATACATGGTGGAGCTGATTTCAAATCTAGACTTGCATTGCTATCTTTCATACTATATATAGCTGTTTATTAGCTGAATGTCTCTTGAATTGTATACCCCTTTATTTCTCAATTAATCTGTATATGGAAAGAAACTAGGGTTTTTCATCTTTAAATTTCAATTGTGAATTAAAATGTTAAATGACCAGAATTTCTTTTACTTGTTGAAAACATCTTCAGTCCTCTTCGTGAGTTCAAACCTTCTTATCCATCTTCTGTGTTTAGTGTTATATCTATTAATATCATCTCTGTTAAGTTATTCACATCATGGACATATTGACCTAAAGTAATGCCATGTTTCCTTCAGATAAATGCCATCATCTAAACATCTGTCATATGTTGTGACATAACATTTACATATATTAGAAAGATAAAATTACTCAGTAATGTATTTATTTTCCTTAGTTGCAGAACTTGAAGTGAAAACCAGAGAAAAATTGGAAGCTGCAAAAAAAAAGACAAGCTTTGAAATTGCAGAACTTAAGGAGAGATTAAAAGCAAGTCGTGAAACTATAAATTGTTTAAAAAATGAAATTAGAAAACTTGAAGAAGATGATCAGACAAAAGAGATTTAAATAATTCTGAAGAGAACTTTATAGTAAACTAAACTGAAAATAAGGAGAAATGGACTGCAAATGCTGTGTTTCTTAGAGGAACTGCATCTATCGTTGACCATAGATTTCTAGCAATGGGGTCAAAGTATATATACTTTTCAAGCAATCTTTAATGTGAGATATATGTGTATAATGAATCAATGCTGTATAGGCATTTTATCAACCCATTTTAGGGTAATTGTATGATGTTAAACAATTGAATTTTTTTTTACTACATTGTATGTATAGCTTATACTTTTGACAGACATTGAACGTACACATAATACATGTACAAATTTTGTACTTCCCTAGTGTATACAAGAGGTAACATTAATGTGTATGTTTAATTGAAGTTCTTCCCTGCCTCTATCCTAACTCTTTGGTACCTGATATGCCCAGTAAGTACTCAATAAAAGCAGTTTACAGATTCTGTTTGACTCTTCATATATTCTTCCTCTTTCAAGCATCTGGAGCCCTCATATTACAATTAATATATCTCCATACTATTATGACCAGACATTTCTCATTGTAATATACAGAAGATCTTTGATGGCAAAGATATCCTCGGTCTGTTCTGCCTAACTACCACTGTATTATTAGTTTTTACATAGAATGGTATTTAGTCTCTGATGAATTTCAAAGACATATTGAGAGCAATTAATGCATCAGCTTTACATGCCTCTGCTAATTTCTCTACTCAGCCTCTCCTGTCTAGATTCACATGGTGAGCCCGCTGCTTTAAACTCCTTTAAGTTGAACATGGAGTAGTGCTTCATCTATAAAGCCAGGTTAGCTGAACCATCTCTGCAACCTAGGGGAAATTACATAAGAAAGTACTTTGGAAAACATAGTATTAACATAAATTGCTCTCTCCTAAAAATGACAGCATGCCTAATGCAGGAATTCTGCCTTTTCCAAAGAGTCATAACTAGCCCCTCTAACACTCTTATTTTTATCTGTCTGTTCAATTGGATCAGTTGTATTTTACTTTATTGCTTTAGTTTTTTAATTGTGGCATTTATAGGCATTGTGGAAACTTCTCTGGTCTGATGTTTCTGCCAGGGGCCCTCTGGAGGTTGGGAATGGCACTTCTAATTGTGCCGGGCGTCATTCAGCTTTCCCCTACCTTTTATCCCAGTTTTCACAAATAATAATGGGAAAGACCCATTCTATACTAGGAACCTTGATGTGGGAGATCATTCCTCCAGTATTCTAGTTAGACAAGCCCCCTTGCATGTATTGGTTCATAAAGCCAAAGTTCATAGAGGTAAGTCTGACTATGTATGAATGCATCCAAGCATTCAAGATACATCAGTGACATGGTGACACAGCTTTGCCCTCTGTCAGCTCTTAGTTCTGAGTTGACTTTAATCTTTAACAAAGGTACGATCTCTCCATGAAGTTGCAAAGAGCTCTTATTTTAACAAGAGCAACTCAATTTTAAAATGGGTAAAGGGGAAGAGACCTTTGTCCAAAGAAGAAATACAAATGATTGATAAGCACATGGAGACATGCTCAACATTATTCATTAGGAAAATGCAAATCAGAATAAAAAAGAGATAGTGTTTCACACCCACTAAAATGACTATAATTTTAAATAAAACAAAAAAAAACAAGTTGGTGAGGATGGAGAGTTGTTGGAACCTACTACATTACTGGTGAGAATGCAAGATGGCATAGTCACTTCTAGAGATAAACTGGCAGTTCCCCACAAAGTTAAGCATATTTGTCCTGTGATCTAGCTCTTCTAGGTATGTACCCAAGAAAACATGTTCACACAAGAACTTGTACATGAATGTTCAAGACAGTTAACTCATAGTAGCCTAAAAGAAAACAACCCAAATATCCACTAATGATGAATGAATAAATGTACAGTCATACAGTAAAATATTCAGCCAGAAGGAAGTACTGATTCTACTATAACCTTGAAACAATGTACTAAGTCAAAGAAGCCTGGCACAAAAAAATCCACATATTCTATGTTCATTTATACGAAAAGTTCAGAATAGTCAAATCTTTTTTTAAAAGTTTATTTTTGTCAGTAGCTAGGGGCAAGGTGGTTTCTTTTTGGGTTGAGGAAATGCAGAATTAGTGGTATGGTGAAGGTATAATTTGAATATACTAAAAATACTGAATTGTATATTTTAATCTGAATTTTGCCTCAAAACAAATATTTGATAATTTTTATTTGAATTATAAAAACTTTAAGGTCTTTCTATTTTCCCCATTTGTCTACAACTGGAAGGTAATATTTACCAAGAATTAATTACTTCAAGATAAAGACTAGGAACAATTAAAGGAAACTCAGCTAATTAGGCAGCTCACTTCATTAATGAAGATCAAAGCCTAAGTCTCATTTTTCTAAACAGTGTGGTAGGTAGGTACAACTGCTATTCATATTTTACAGATAGGAGATTAAGGGACTCAGGCTGGATGTGGAGTCAATCTGCAATGTGACTCAGACTAGTTATCTACAGCAGTAGGCCTTTCTACCTCAATAATACTTAATTCTTCTCATGTTCAAAGCGTTAGCATTTTTAATTGTCTCTTACTCATACCTAAATACATCTTGAATCTCCTTTCTTTAACTAATTGGAGTAATTTGAGTCTATCAAATATGACTGTCAAGCAGTATGAATGCATAACACTGAGATAATCTTGCTAAGCGTTACTTCTAGTATTAAATTCTGTTGGAGGTAGTAGTACAGGATAGATATCTGAAATTTTACAGAAGGTATTTCAGGTACCTTTTTTTTTTAGCATTACCCCTGTTGTCTCTAATTTGGGTTTTTGTTAAGTAGTAATAGACATAAAACTCTTGAGACCAAAACCAAAGAAAATGAGTTAATATAGACAGTAGCTAGGAAGAAACAGGTAAATACTATTTTGGAGTACAAAATACTTTAGGCACAATGGCAAATCCAGAAATCATGAAGTTTTGGATCTTGAATGAGTTTAACAGTCTTCTGGGATTCACTTTAAAATGATCTAGGGAATGGTCGTGATAGGAGGGGAAATGGCATGTAGATGAAACAATATTAACCAGATGTGGATAATTCTTGATGCTGGGCAGTGGATATGCAGGGATTTGTTTTATAGTTCTCTACTTTTGTATATGATTAATGTGTTTCCATAATAAACTTTAATATCAGAGAAAACTAATAAAATGCCTTTTTTCGCCCTGAAAAGGGAGAAAAAAATAACTTTAACTGTAGTGTTCTCAGAATAGGTTCTAGTTGCATAGTTTACATGCTTACTTTTTTATTTTAACAATTCTAGCCAATTCATTACTCACCAATCAATATAATAAAAGCTTAGAAGGATGGATAGAAGGAAGGAAGGAAGAATAAAGAAAAGTGAGATAAGAAAGAAGGAAGAAAATCCCTGCAGAGATTCTAAGTGCAGAGGCCCAACTTCACCCCCAGAAATTTGGTTAGCTAAGGTTGGAGTGGGACCTAAGAATTTTCATTTATACAAGACATTCAGGTGATTTGAGAAATATAATGGCACAGCTTGGTAAATTTGACTACAAAAAAGATGCAGCATTTCTGGAATGGGGATGGGGAGGGCACAAATAGTCAAAATGAAAACTGAGTCATAACTGGGCACGGTGGCACACACCTGTAATCCCTTGGAATTACTTGAGCCCACATGTTCAAGACTGCCCCGGGCAACATAGTGAGACCTCGTCTCAAAAAAACAAAAACAAAACAAACAAAACTGAGTCATATGTAACAGGGACTAATTTCTTTTAATATTTCTCATTCATTTAGGTTGAAATAACTTTCAAATAATTTTTTTTTTACATTATTCTTTATTGACTTCAGAGTCTGGGCTTTAGGTAGAAGGAAAAATAAGTTAGACAATGAGCAGGGACTTACAGGGACTTGTAGGTCCAGCTCTGGCAATAGTAGTGTTCCTTACGGTAAATGAGCGCAGTAACATTTGGGTTTATGCATCAGTTTCCTGTGTGTTGGGCGACCTGGTCAGTCCCTGGGGCTTCATAACCTCTGCGTTTTCGGACTTCAAGTTGACAAGCAAATCGCTGCAAGTGGGAACCTTCACTGAACATGATGCAAACGCCTCCAGAAGCATTTGCTCCAAATGGAGTCATTTAAGGGCAGAAAGGGACAAAAAGTGTTGTCTTGGAGGATTCCAAGGATTCTCTTAACCCAGGCTGGAAACTGGGCCCAATATTAACCCCGGGAACTTCTCAGAGATGTTTGTGGTAAAGGGAACCCCTGGTTAAGAGAGTCCTGACAAAGACTCTCACACGGACCCTCCCAAACATTCCCTCTACCCAGAGGACCCACGGGGCTTGGTTGAGGTGACAGGTGCAACCAGCATGGAATCAACCCAAGGGAAAATGTTGACGATTCAGTGAGGTCCCCACTTCCCAAGTGGGATCAGCGTCAAGATGGCAAGACCAGCCTCACCTAAAAAGCCCAAAGCCCAGAGGAACAATTTTTCTTTAAAGCTGTTCTATGCAGTGAAAGTCTCTACCTCTGAGACAGGAGGTTACAGAGAGTAAGATGGGGGCTCGCGCCATCTCTCCTTCGTCGGTTTAGGGGCGGGGGGCGGGGACGGGGACAGCAGGTGAGCTTCCATTTGCTCACCGTCTGCATGAAGCCATGTAGCTCCTCTCTGCCATGCAGTGCATGGAGTCGGTGCACTTTCCCGAGCGCTTCCGCGGGCTTTGAGCCAAGAGTGACAGACGCGACACTGAGCGACATCCTTGTCCCCGAGTCATTCAGCAGAGGGCTGCAGAGCGGGGTGGCGGCGGCGGTGGGCCAGACGCCTTCGACTGGAAACCGGCGACTTGCGCGGCTGGCGATGACTTCGTTGTCTATGCGAAGGAGCGGCGGCCGCGCCGCGGACTCCCCGTCCCGGGGACACGCACAAGCGGCAAGAGACGGGCGCGCGTCTGAGCACCGCAGCTTCCCGGGGCGCACGGAGGACGCCCTCGGCTCGCTGGCCCCGCAGGCCGCTCGCTGGGGGCGCCCCAGCCCCGGGCGTGTGTCGTCCCCTCCCCTCCCCCCCACCCCCGGGGTGGTGGGCTGTTTCAAATAAATATTGGTATCAGAGAAAACACCACTGATGATGCCAAAGGGAAGACCAAAAGCAGGTCAGTTGGCAGATGGAGTTAGGGGATTTTATTGTTTATCTGAAATTCAAATTTAATTAGACATTTTATATTTTTACTTATTAAATCTTCGTGCGTTACTGAATCTGACAACTGTACATCTATATGATATAGGAAAGGTTTTTTGTTTTTTAATTCAAACTTGCTAGCCTTCCCGGGACTAGAAGAGAGCAGGGAAACAACACTTCCAGATGCTGGTGAGATTGTAAATCGATGCAGCATGTTTGAAGGACAATTTGGCAATATCTACTAAAATACTCTGGTCAGCAATTTCACATTTAAATTTTAGATGTTTGACATTTTAATCGAATCAAGCAGGCGTCAAAGAATGTATTTCTTAGAAACATTTACCAGCAATGCAAGATATATCAAGGATGCTCTCTGCAACTTGGTTTATAATTTCAAAAATTTGAAACAAGCTAGGTAGTCATCAAAAGGAGTTGTGTAAATTATGGTATAGCAATATGAGGAACTGTTCTGTGGGTGGCAAAACAAAGCAGCTCTATATGTCCTGCCATGAAAGCATATCTGGATTACAGTAGGTAGTGGGGAAAAGGTAGCTTGCAAAACAGTATGTATGTATGTATGTATGTATGTATGTATGTATTTATTTATTTATTTATTTATTTATTTATTTATTTATTTATTTATTTATTTATTTATTTATTATTTTATTTATTTATTTATTTTTTGAGACTAGGTC
Source organism: Uropsilus gracilis (assembly GCA_004024945.1). Classification (NCBI taxonomy): domain Eukaryota; kingdom Metazoa; phylum Chordata; class Mammalia; order Eulipotyphla; family Talpidae; genus Uropsilus; species Uropsilus gracilis. Next base: position 10,911 of record PVHY01016508.1, read on the forward strand.
TTGCTATTTTTGCCCATGGAACCGCAGGCTCTCGTTGCCCAGGGTACCACAGACTCAAGCAATCCCCAACCTCAGCTTCCCAGGTAGCTGGGATTACAGGCACGCACCACCACGCCCAGCTATTTTTTTTTGGAACTGGGTCTTGCTACGGGCCCCAAGCGGGACTCAAACCGCGATCCCTAGCCCCGGCCGCTTCATAGGCTGAAGCTTACAAACACGAGCCACCGTGCCCAGCCAAGACAGTATTTATGATTTCATTTTGCTAAATGTTACATTAGGGTAAAGAGAGAAATTACTTGGAGAAATTTTCGCTGATCTTAGAATATAGGACAAGGAATTACACAGATTGTCACTATATTGGGTGTGTGACTTTGAATTAAATGGTTCAACTAGTTGAAAAATTAAATGAAAAGGGAAAATCGATGTCTCCTGATTATCAGAATCTGATGAGCCAGATCATTGTTATGTAACATGTGACAATTCAGAGAGGTGGAAAAATGCACTATGAATGGTAGCAGCTAATTGGCCAGAACTTCTTCAGGAAACTTATGAAATGACTGGATAAAATCCTTGCTCTTCAGTGCATTGGCCATTGAACAGAGAAAAATAATATCATGATCAAAATGTAAAAATAGGTGAGTAAAGGTAAGAGTTTCTGGTCATCTGTCCCAGTCTGGACTCTGGCCTGGCATTTTTAGTATTTTTAGTTATTTGTACATCAAATAATTTAAAATTAATTGACTACCCAGACTCCAGTGACCTTGTGTAATATGCTCTATGCCAGTTCCCAACACTGGATAGCTTCCCCCACACCTCTGAACTGACAATCAACTAGAAACCGACTTTTTAAGAAAGAAGGAATCTGTTTGTTGGAGCTTACTGCTGCTGATGCTCTCAAATTCCTGCCTCCAGAAGTTTTGGTTCATTCTCTTTCATGTCAATCTATCAAATATGTTCTCAAAATTAATGAGTTATCCTATTTTGGTTTATTTGCCTAAGTAAGCTGCAAGTCTGTTTACTCCAATTTGTACCTCAACAATAGATGACTTGAGTTCTTACATCATCAAGATCATTCAAACCATCCTTAAACTTACATACATACAAAGTTTCTCTTTGTTTTCACCAAATTCTACTTTCCTTGCTCTCTCTAAATGTTAGTCCTATGTCTAGTTTTGATTCCAATTAATTGTTAACTGCAAATTTGTAATTAGGAGAAAATCACTTTATTTTCTTGGGTCTCAGCTGCTTTGGTGAATATGAGTGTATTGCTCACCTTGTGAAATTCTGTTTAAGGGTGAATGAAATAGCACATGTAAAAGCACTTTAAATGGTAGAAATAAAAGAGATAATAATACTAGCTGTTTGCCAAAATCCTTAACAAAATATTAGCAAATTGAATGCAGCAATCTTTAGAAAGGATTAAGTGATCTCATAATCAGGTGGGATTTAGCCGAGGAATGAAGGTTTGTTTAATGTATGAAACTTGATCTGTGTTGTACACTGCTATACACTGTTACGGTGTTTCCTCAAAATTCATATGTTGGTGTCTTAACCCCCAGCACCTCAGAATGTGACTGTATTTGGACACAGGGACTTCAAAGGGGTAAGAGTTAAAATGATGTACTATAATGTGATGTAATATATTACATAACAGTTAGTATATGTAGATATATTTACATTTACATCTATCACCCACATATAAGTTTAAAAAGCCAGCATTTAAAATTTACGTATCATTTGATCAAATAATTCTACTGCTAGGAGACATAAGAATGTTCATTATTCATTTATAATAGAGAAAAATGTCCATGAGAATGTTTATTGCCTATTTGTAATAGTGACAAATTGGATAGAAACTAAATATCTACATTTATATATATATATATATGCATACAACTGTATGTAAATTCTTAGAAAAGTTATTAATAGGAGTCACTTTTGAGGAAATCATTGACATTGGAGAAGGTGTTGGGGGGGATAGATAGAGGGTTAACAACCCTCTTCCCTTTGCCTGAGAATTAGACCCTAGGTTAGCCTTCTAGGTCTCTTTTTTCAGGTTATATGAGGACTTTGCTGCGAGGCAACACTACCTGTGGCAAAAATTACCTCAATTGGTAAATGGAATCAAGGTAAGAGAACTGTCAGCCCCTGGCTTTCTCAGTCACACCTTTGACTTCCCTGATGCTGTGACACATGTGATTGGCTGTTTCTCATAGAAACGCTGGAAGCTACACCTAGGAAGCTGTTACTAGACAAAGCCTCTCCCATAGGGAGTGAGACCTATAAGCAAGAAGATGCCCAGCCTTGCTGATGAGCGTTAAGCTTCCGTGAATCTAAGCAGCAGTGCTCAGTGCACCACACCCATAGTGCAGGAGTCCATCCTCACACCCTGATGGCCACTGTGGTTGCTTTGTGGCAGCCTGTGGAGTATCCGAAGGCAGTCTCCCACAGAATTGTAAATCACTATGATTTTCAAGCTAAGACCTCCCCCTGTTGGGCATGGCTGAGAGGACTTCCATGCTAAATTGAAAATCGGTAAAAAGATTAGCTTATCACACTCTCTCTTTGAACTCTCAATTTGGACATCTTCATGATGTCCCTTCAGTGTGCCCTGCCTTTTCCGTCTCTCACAGACTTCATCTTCTCCCTTCATTCAAATATTTCTTCCTTCCAGACCAATGGGTTCCTTTTCAATTCCAGAGCAGACTAGCCTTTCTCTAAACCACCATAGCATCTTGCTTGCATCTTCTGTATTATAGTTCACTTCCCTACAAAGAGTAAACTGGAATTGATTTAGGTCTCACTGTGAAACTAAGATGTGGACCCTATTCTTGTATTACATCCTTCAGATTTTTCACTTTTGGGGTGAAAATGGAGTTATTTTTGTTTATCTTACTAATTGTGTGTAAAGCACCCGGCATATATAGCATGCAAAAAGTGCTCAATAAGTGGTTGCTGGCCTTTTGTTTTCTGCATCTAACACCCAGTGTCTGTGCTGGGTCTGCTCCACCCCAAGGCATAGGTCTAGTTGCAGAGCTTGACTTTCCCTCCATCTCCTCTAGCCTGTTCTGCTCACATCAGGTTCTGCCCAACTGCGTCCCAAAATATCACAAATTACATGTCAAAGATGAAGACTCTTGGACTAGGCCTGACATGGTTTTTGTGTGGGTCTTCCTACCCTGGGGAGATTAGACAAATTTACAGTATGTGTTTGTTGCAGTTTGGTAACCAAACTAAGCTACTTTATCTTTCTAAAGAGTAACCAAAATCTCCAGATGCCCTGTCCTTTAGGGTAGGGCCTGCAGATGCTTTCTTAAAAGGGTCAAACAGTAAGTTTCAGCCCTTGCCAGTCGTGCATTCTCTGTTACTACTACTCAGCTCTGTCATTGTGGTGTAAAAGCAGCCATGTACAAACACATGAGCGCCATGTTCCAATGAAATGCACTTAATGACATTGCAATTTGAATGTTATATAATTTTTTTAAATCACAAAATATTTTCCTTTATTATGTTCTTCTCAAACATTAAAAAAATATAGAAAACACTTTTAGTTCACAGGCCATGCAAAACAAGCAATTGGCGGGGCACGGTGGCTTGTGCCTATAATCCCAGTGCTGGGAAGCTGAGGCCAGTGTTCGCTTGAGTCCGTGGGTTCAGGACTACCCCAGGCAACATAGTGAGACCTAGTCTCTAAAAACAAAACAAAACAAAACCAAAACCCAAAACAAGCGATTGGTCAGAGGCAGCTCAGGCCCGCAGCAATCCTTGTCTAGTGTTTCTCATGTCTAGGAACACACAAGATCACCTACCCCAAGAGGGAGCCCTAGCATCTGCTCTGTAAGTCCAAAATCAAGGCTTACGACTGGGCCTTTATAAATGTCTTAAACCAGCTGCGTTAGTCCAAGTTCCCCTGCACTAAGGAATTGACTGGAGAACTCACGTACCCTTACTCATTTCTCATATTTATTCTCACAGAGTCTGTCACCTCCCTGTTCAGAAGTAGTTTTGCAAAAGCATCCTTTTATGAAGAGTTAATTTCCTGACCTAAGTTCACGGCACTTGTTTTTTGTGTCACTGTGACACTCACCACATCAGAGATCTTGGGACCTCATCCAGGATAATGTCTTCAAGATGTAAATAAATTAAAATGAGGTCAAGCTGGGCATGGTGGAGGGTGCCTGTAATCCCAGCTACCTGGGAGGCTGAGGCTAGGGATCATTTGAGTCCATGGGATTGGGGCTGCCCTGGGCAACATAGCAAGACATAGTCTCTAAATAAATAAATAAAATGAGGTCATTAGGTTAATCCTGATACAGTTTGAATGGACATTTGAACACAGGCATGTATGAAGGGAAGATGATATGAAGATGAAGCGGAAAGATAGCTATCTACAAGTCAAGGGAATAGAATCGAAACAGCTTCTTCCTTCACAGCTCTCAGAAGGAACCAACCCTGCTGGCATTATGGTCTCAGATGTCCAACTTCCAGAACAGGGAGACATAAATTTCCGATGTTTAAGCCTCTGTGGTACTTTGTTATTGTAGCCCAAGCAAACTAATACACAAACCATAACATTGTCTTTTTAGTGTATAATTCAACAGTTCTTGGTAAAGTAAGAGTTATGCAATCTAAGAATATTTTCATTACTTCTAAAAAATTTTGTCCTTGTTTACCATCACTCTCCTGTCCCACCGTTAGTCCCAGGCAACCACTAATTTTCTCTGTTTCCTGATTTGCCTGTTTTGGACATTGCATAGAAACCATTTCCAACAATTAGGAAAGTTTACATATCAAGACAACCTATTCTGTATCCCTAATATCTATGTTATTTCTTATAAAGAGACTGAATCCTCTGGTCTGTAACTTCCAACCCATACTTTATTCCTACTATAGTTTATGTAGTTGAAGACAAAAATTGCCTAATGCACCACAGAATAGTTAAAATGTGATTGATATATTCAGTTAAAACAGCCATCGTGGCCAGGCACGGTGGCTCATGCCTGTAAGCTTCAACCTATGAAGCAGCTGGGGCCAGGGATTGTGGTTTGAGTCCCGCCTGGGGCCCGTAGCGGGACCTAATTAAAAAATTAGCTGGGCGTGGTGGTGCGCACCTGTAATCCCAGCTACCTGGGATTACAGCTGAGGCTGGGGATTGCTTGAGTCTGTGGTACCCCAGGCAACCAGAGCCTGTGGTTCCACGGGCAAAAATAGCAAGACCTAGTCTCAAAAAAAAAAAGCCATCATAATTATAAACTAAGAAACACTTTATTTTTAGTTATCAATAAGGAAAAAGATGAACAAAAGAGACCACGAGGGAGTTTTTTTCCGAGTTGCAGGAGGGCAGAGACAGCAAACTTTTTCAGTCAACTGCTAATGAGAAAGCATTTCTTCAAAGTACTGACAAACTGTTTCCCAGAGCTGCTTGGACACATCAGATAACTAATCAGGACATTCCATCAAGACCACATGTGCGGGACCACACCTGAACAGCAACGCACCCACCGGTCACACAGTGTCAAGGCCGCACAAAGATTGAACTTTGTGCAAAGCAAACTGTTTTGCTGAATAGATCTGTGCAGTGGAAATCTAGTTAGGGCATCGCATCAAAACCAGAAGAAAGGTACTTGCTTTTTGCACAGAGAAGAGTGGCCCCCCTATTAATCTTACCACCCCACAGTGACTCTAAATTGAAACTATGAGCTGGGTGTGGTGGCGCACGCTTGTAGTCCAAGCGCTGGGAGGCAAGAGTCCTAGGATTGCTTGAGTTCATGGGTTCAAGACTGCCCCAGGCAACATAGCGAGACCTGGTTTCAAAAAATCAGCCTGATGCTGTGGTGGACACCTGTAATCCCAGCTACCTGGGAGGCTGAGGCTGGGGATCAGCCTCAATCCCTTGAGTCCGTGGGATTGGGACTACCCCGGGCAACATAGCAAGATGATAGATAGATGATAGATAGATAGATAGATAGATGATAGATAGATAGATAGATAGATAGATAGATAGATAGATAGATAGATAGATAGATAGATAGATAGAGATAGGTATATAGATAGATAGATAGAAACTATGGATCTTCCTACATAGATAGAAACTATGGATCTTCCTAGGCATGCAGACCTATGTATGAAAACATTCTTTCAAGAATATTCATTTGGTCCTTCCTGTGTGTCAGGTATGATTCTAAGCTTTTGGGAATATGTGAGTGAATAAAGAAAGGTCCCTGGGCTTGTGGCATGCATTCTAGAAGAGAAAATAACAACACAGAGTAAGTTAACTGTAGTGTTAAGTGGGAAGGTGTTGAAGAAAATTAGAGCAAGGGAAGGGTGTTAGGAATGCTTGGGGTGAACCTGGACAAGATTGCCATTTTATTTTTTACTTTTTTTGTACAGCTGCTTTATTGAGGTATGATTGATATGCAAAATCTGTACGTATTTCATGTGTAGAACTTGGTAAATTTTGAAATAAGCTTACAGTGGTGAAACCATCACCACTCTTTATGTTATAAACACATAGAAGCAACTAGTACCTCCAAAAGTTTCTTTCCACACTCTAAAGTTTTTCTTTGTGTGTGTATAAGTTTGTCATTTTAAATAGTCATCTGTGTTGGCCTTTTTGAGAAGGCAGCATGAGCACAAGACACTGAAGATAGAATTAGTCAACAACTCTCAGGATGGAGGGATTCAGGCAGAAGAAACAGTTCGAGTAACTCCCTTTTTAAAGCACAGGCATTCCTAACATGTTCAAAGAGCAGCTAAGAGTCAACCTGACTGAGGTAGATAAGGAGCCTATCCACAGAAGTTCTTGGAGTCCATTGCAAGGACATTATTGTTATCCCAAGTAAATGGGAAACCAGAAAAGCAACATGATCTGACTTTTGTTTGAAAAAGATCCTTCTGGCTGGGTTGGAGGGGAGCAGGATAGAAATGGAAGGCCAGTCGGGAGTGTGTTTCAAAATCTAACTAAAAGTTGAGTGTAGTTTGAGTGGGGAGTAGAGGACTTGCTATGCTTGTGCAACTGGGGAGCCACGTACCCACAGATGTTCACAGGCGCATGTGACAGTCCCTCTCCTGTTACCGTAAACCATGCTAATAGTTAACAAGGATGGTGCAGTTAACGAGAGTGTCATAAGTCAGGTGGATTCTAAGGGCTTAGAAGCTATTCTCTTAGTGAACCTGGATTTACCTGAAGGGCTAACGTGCCACTCTTGTCTTCAGGTAAAGGTAAGGAAAGTCAAACACTAAGAGAATTAGTAAGTAGCCCAAATTGCACAATGAGGTTGTTAGAACTCAAGAGGACAAGGTCAGGCTCTAGAGAGGCTGAACTTAAAGATGGTAGGCATGGTGAGCATTATAGCAGGTTGTTGTGGGAGGGAGGCTGTGACCCTGGAGCTGACACTTAATAGGAGTTTGCCAGGGGAAGGGAGGTTGTAGAGAGAAGAGTAAGCAGGGGAGTGTTCCAGGTAGAGGGAAGAGATGAATAAAAACCTAGTAGTGAGAAAGCGGGACATATATAATGTCTGAATAAAATCACAGTATTGTTGGTTCTGCACACATGAGCAGGGTGGTGATAGAATGAACCAACAAAACACGCAGAGAACAGAACTTTGGATTAATAAATCTATGAATCAATAATCTACTAGGGGTAGATCTGTCTTTACATTTTTCTTCCTGGGAGTTTACATTACAAATATGTCCATTGAAAGCAAGCAGATCTTAGCCGGGCACGGTGGCTCGTGCCTGTAAGCTTCAGCCTATGAAGCAGCTGGGGCTTAGGGATCGCGGTTTGAGTCCCTCTCGGGGCAACACAGCGAGACCTAGTCCCAAAAAATAGCTGGGCGTGATGGTGTGCTCCTGTAATCTCGCTACCTGGGAAGCTGAGGCAGGGGATTGCTTGAGTCCGTTGTACCCCGGTCAACGTGAGTCTGCGGTTCCATGGGCAAAAAAAAAAAGCAAGTACCTAGTCTCAAAAAAAAAAAGTTAGAGAAGTAATGGCAACCCAAGAAGTAGTTTGCAGTGGGGAGGATAAAGCCCCCTGATCTCCATCACCATCTTGACTTAACCCAAGTGAATATACTAAGTAAAGCAATGACTAACTGTGCAAACACAGCTTTAAGAAAAGTTTTCTGCCCACGCTGCCACTAGATAACTGTCCCGAACCCTTCTAAAGCAGAAAAGTTTAGAGTCAGCATTACAGACAAGCCTAATGAATCCTGCTCTACCATTGATTCATTTTGAAATACCATGTCTTCATTTCTCTTTTTTGTAAAATTGGTATGCTATCACACATCACATAAGGAGTACCATGTGGAAGGGAGGGTCAAGCCTAAGGGGTACAACAACCACACAAACGAGACCAATATGGTATGAAAATCACAAAATAAAAATTAAAAAAAAAAAAGATACCACACATCTCATAAGAGGACCCCTCTGGACTGAGCAAATGCATGTCAACTGCATACTTGACACTTTCTGTATTCACTTGCAAAGTTCAAGTATCTCAGCAACCATCATAAGTTCTGATGAAGAGTGCATTTTATTGTTCTAAAACGGATCAATGATTTCCTCTTAGGTGATATAGGAATAGGAAAAAGATTCAAATGCTTGAATCTGACAAGCTCTATTCACTTCTATCCAAAATTTCCTATTTAATTTACAAAAATAAGGTGGGAATTTCCTGGCATGTAATGTCTGGAAATAGAAAATGCACTGATTTCTTAAGAGTATTCCCTGAAATTCCAATGTGAGTGCTGGTTTGGGCCATGGAGAGTTGCTCAGACTTTGATTTGGGGTTAACTAGGGTGATGGCATTGATCGCTCATTAGTGGCACTGAGGATGAACATGCTGCTTTGCACTTACATGACTTTCTATCTCAGGGGAAAGGCTGTTATAAATTGTTTTCTGAGACATCAGCAACTTGGCAAAGAAAGTCTTCTAGTAGGTAGTAGTCACTGGAAGACTAAACTGTGAGGAATCCTACCCAAGTTCTTGCAGGATGCTTACATGCTACAAAGTGTATAAGCAAAGCAAACCTTAGAATCATGCATGGTGCAAGTCCATGATTACATGCTGAAAGGCCAGAACTTTGCCCTCGAAGTCAAGGACCTGAAAGTCAGTCAAAGAGGATCATGAGAACTTATTCCCCTGGTTGGCCTTTGTACTGCTCTGCTTCAGTATTTTTTTTTTTTTTTTTTTTTTTTTTTGAGACTGGGTCTCGCTGTTTTTGCCCATGGAACCGCAGGCTCACGTTGCCCGGGGTACCACGGACTCAAGCAGTCCCCAGCCTCACCTTCCCAGGTAGCTGGGATTACAGGCATGTGCCACCACGCCCAGCTATATATTTTTTGGAACTAGGTCTCGCTACGTGCCCCCGGCGGGGCTCGAACCGCAATCCCTGGCCCCCCGCCGCATGCTTTACTATTTCTAATTTAGGTGGCAAAAGTCCATTGTACTCAGTGGCTCCAAATTAACACTTAGTGTCAGTAAGTACTTGCAGCTAGTAATGGACCCAGTGACAGTGACAATGTCAAAGCATGTGTGGGTTCCAAAAAGGGAGTGGCCTCACTGCTGACTGAAAGGTGGACCATCAATGAAAACCAAGACTGTTTGGGTACAGGTGGGAGAAGAGTGCAGGGAGAACGACCATGAGTGAAATGTATTCTGGTGGCATCTTTATGAAAGGACAGTGCAGGGAGGAAGGACTGGGAGGAGCGGGCTCCAGGATATCAACCAGGGGTCCCAGGGAGAAAGAGCAGCCCTTCTTCAAATGGCCGAGCATCACTGTTTTGAAGGCATCTCTCACTCTGAAGGATTCCTGTGAAGATTAAGAGGTCTTGAAATACATTTCTGGAAGGTCAATTCACATCTGTTTTCTATTCGTCATGTTCTGTCAGCACTTCTGTGAGAACAGAGCCATTACACCAGCCTCAGAAACCGGAGGCAGCTGAACCCTCCAGCGGGTATCCACTCCCCCCCACCCACCCAGCCCTCCATCCCACCTAGGGAAGAGTGGAAAACAGTTTCATCTGAGCCTCGGTTCTCTTCTGCTGCTCCCCACTCACTCCCACCTGTTTACTGTACTTTAAAAAGCAAACAGGGAAAGGAATTCAACCTGGTTAATCAGTTGTTCTCTGATGCCTAACACAACACAACATCCAACTCAGGTTTGTCCTTTCTTTTCTCTGTTTAATTTGTTATCTAGCAAGCAAAGAAAAAGAAATTCTCCTGATTCCTGCCATATCTATGGTCCTCTAGCTAGGGAACTATAGTTTGTCCAAGAGGCACATTGCAAAGTGATTGTCTGGCCTTAAGGAAAGATCTAGAACTCAGTAACATTCACAGTGTCTTAGTGATGTTTATCAGAGTGAAGATTTCCAAATGGTGCTTATCAGTCTGTGGCAGCACTTATCACAAGTAAGGAAAGACTTCCATTGATTTGGTTCAAAGGGCAAGTGGGGACAGCTCTCCTCCCTATCCTAGCCCCTGAAACCCCAGACTGGTTCCCCCAGGCTCTAGACTTGTATTCCAAGGCATCTAGGACAGTGCACTTTTCTTTCAGTTATAATGACTGACCTCCAAAAGCTTAATTTTGATGACAAGAAATCATTTGTTAAGATGTGGATGGTTCCAACCCAGTTTCATCAGGGTTAAACTGGGTTCCAACCCAGTTTCATCAAGATCTTGGCTGAGGGCCAGGCATGGTGGCATGTGCCTTTGAGTGACAGCTTATGGCAGGGTCTGGGGATCGCAGTTCGAGTCCTGCCTGGGGCAACATAGTGAGACCTAGTCCCAAAAAAATAGCTGAGTGTGGTGGTGACGTGCACCTGTAATCCTAGCTACCTGGGAAGCTGAGGCTGGGGCATTGCTTGAGTCTGTGGTACCAAGGGCAACGTTAGCCTACAGTTCCACAGGTTCCAGAAAGACCTAGTCTCAAAAAAAAAAAAAAAATCTTGGCTGAATACCATTGAATCTTGTGAGCAAATTGAAAGGATGACCAAATACTACTACATAAAGATGGGGTGGGCAGAAAGCGAAAACGCCTGACTATAAATCCTTTGCTTTTCAAATATAATTATCTGCCCTTTCCACTTCTAATTGTGTGCTGTTTCAGTCCTCACTTTAAAATGGAGAAATCACTCATTTTATTGATTACTCACCATGTGTTGTATTTCTAGGACTATGTACTGGTGTTTCTGTAAAAACAAAAACAACCATTTGTTATTGTGGAAACAGTCCCAGTGGAAATCAGCAGGACTTAGTTTGATGTTGGCATTTTTGTTGCATGCCTCCCCAGAAATGCTTGACTTAATATTTTTACAATAGAAAAAAAAAGCAATAAAAGCTTTTGAAGCCAGATGTCCCTTTATAAAACTGCTGATGGGAAATCTTTTCTCATGGAGAAAGAGATTTCAGTTAAGATGACCAAATGAAATCAGTTATATTTAAAGTTTCTGGCCTTCTTGTTTGCCTCAGTCAAATAAAGCTGTGTGCTCTAGAGATGAAATCAAAGGTCATTCTGATACATTCTGACAGATGCTGGGATTGTCTTCTTTGAGGAAGCCATTTTAGCAGAGACTTCAGCTTTGGTAGTTGATAACGCTATTCTAATCATGTTCAGAGGGTGGAAGAATTCCAAAATATAAGTTGGATTTGGATAGCCGACTGTGCTTGCAATATGTATGTGGCATTTTTTGCTAGTTATCTGTACCAAAACTTGATTATCTACTCTACCCTTTTTCTTTTTTTTTGAGACTAGTTCTCGCTATTTTTGCCCGTGGAACCACAGGCTCACATTGCCCGGGGTACCACAGACTCAAGCAATCCCCAGGCTCAGCTTCCCAGATAGCTGGGATTACAGGCACACATCACCACGCCCAGCTATATTTTTTTGGAACTAGGTCTCGCTACGGGCCCCCAGCAGGATTCGAACCGCAATCCCTGGCCCCAGCCACGGGTTCCTAGGCTTATACCCTTCTTTTTAAAAAATGTCAACAAATATATACTAGTCTAGAACCTTTTTCTAGAAGATATCAATGACCAAGAATTAGAGTGAATCAAGTTGGTTTCTCCTGCACCTTTTTCCTTTGGTAAAATTCATTTCTGTGTGATGGAGTTAACTCTCCTTTATCTGTTTCATATCAAAGTAAAACCTACATAATCTAAATAGAGTTGGGCTACTCCTTTAATGTTGCTACCTTGCTCTCATTATAATTGCCAATAACTTGTAAATATAGCTGACTTTGATTTCATTTCAGTCATTTCTCCTGCCCACATGTTGATCATACTTCCTTACTGCCTGAAATATCACATCCTCGGAAGCCTCCATTCTCATTCACCTTCCACAAGTAAGTTCTCCCTTACTGTGTGTATACTTCCATGAACTCACCATCCTTTACAGGCGCATGTTTATCTCACCAGTTTGAGAAAGAAGCCCATCAGGGCAGGTCTCTGTCTTATCATGTCTGCAAGCCAGCGCTTGACTCAGTGTCTGCCATAGTAGAAGCTTTATCACTATGCTTGTTGAGTGAAGGCATGCTAGGTGCTGGGCATTTTGAAAATGTAAACAAATGAAGGAGTCAGTCTCTACTCTCAAGAAGTGTACAGTGGAGTTGGGCACGGTGGCGTGTGCCTGTAAGCGACAGCTTATGGAGTCGCAGCAGGGTCTGGGGATCGCGGTTTGAGTCCCGCTTGAGACCTAGTCCCAAAAAATAGCTGGGCGTGGTGGCGCGTGCCCGTAATCCCAGCTACCTGGGAAGCTGAGGCTGGGGATCACTTGAGTATGTGGTACCCCGGGCAACGTGAGCTTGTGGTTCCATGGGCAAAAACAGCAAGGCCTAGTCTCAAAAAAAAAAGTGTACAGTGGAGTGGGCAAAGAAGCCCTGGCATTTATAATATTATAAAATTATCTATAATGTATAATATTGCAATACTATGCGATATAACAAGGTGTTTGGCAGGTAGCATGATCTGTGAAACTCTTGAAATGGGCCTTGAAAAATCCATACAATAAACTGCAATGGCAAAGGAAGGAAAGCATGAGGTACTTAGTTGTCCAGTCAGATTTTCTTTTTCTTTTTCTTTTTTTTTTTTGGAGACTGGGTCTGGCTATGTTGCCCGGGGTACCACAGACTCAAGCGATCCCCAGCCTCTTACCTCCCAGTGCTTAGACAACAGGCATCTGCCACCATGCCTTGCTCAGTCAGGTTTTCCATTGAAAATGTGGTTAAGCATAGAAGCTGAAGGTCATAGGTTTCTAGATTTTATTCTCTAAATGATGGAGAATTATTAAGTCTCTCATGTACCAAGAGTGGTATGGGAAAGGTAGACTGTCATTGCTCTGAGGTTTAAATGTAACGAATTGCTGGGAACATGGATAGGAACCCTAAGTAGTTGCTGGGTCTTATTCTCTCCGATACTGAATGTGAAACTAGAGATGCATCCCCCTTGGAGTACTGGCACTCGGGCCCAGAGTGTTGCTGGTAGGCAATGCCAGTGGCTGCAGATGGAGGACGTTTTACTGCCTCCTCTAGTGGCCCCATAGGGGTTTGGACTACAGGCAGAAGCCAACAGTGAGTGGTGTGGGTGGTTCCCCCACCACACTGCCCCAAGGTGCGCAGCCCTTGGTTCAGGGCTGCAGGGAGGATCATGGGGCCCACTGGCCCAGCTCCAGCACTGGGTCCCCTCAGCTGCAGGCAGTGAAGAGGCCCATGGATTTGGTGCTTAGATTATCCAATGAAGCAATCAAGTGTGAGCCATGAGCAGGTTGATGGTGTGCTCCAATCAGCCAGTCTCAAAACAATGAAACCAGACTTGTGGGTTAAAGGGAACTGTGAAAGGGGCTGTAACGTGGGGCAGGAGCCAAAGAGGGACTCTCAGACTCAAAATCTGAGACTCTGTTCCTGGACCCCAAAGAAAAAAGCAGGTCGGGCATGGTGGCATGTGCCTGTAAGCAGCAGCCTAGGAAGCTGCGGCAGGGACCAGAGATTGCAGTTCGAGTCCTGCTGGGGCAACATGGTGAGACCTAGTTCTAAAAAAATAGCTGGGCGTGGTGGCGTGGTGTAATCCCAACTACCTGGGAAGCTGAGGCTGGGGATTGCTTCTTGAGTCCGTAGTACCCCGGGCAACTTGAGCCTGCGGTTCCATAGGCAAAAATAGTGAGACCTAGTCTCAAAAGAAAAAGAAAAAAGCAGCCTCTCGTAGCAACCTCCAAATGGAGTAGAGAAGCCGAAAAGCTTCACAGGGAAGACCAGTGCCTTCCAGCTGGTTTCTGACACCACCTGAATGGAGCACCAGAACCTCAGGCCCAGTATCTCAAAGAGCGGTCTGGTGTTGGTGTGGGCCAACAAGGCACAAAGAGCTGTAATGTTCATGCCTGGGTGATCAGCAGCTGCGCAGCACTGCTAACGGGTGGCCTCTGGGAGCTGTTAACATGGTGTATCTGAGCATCTGGCTCTGCCAGATGTTGCTGCCTCTGTTGCTGTCTGGCCCAGTGTCCAGCGTGTCCATCCCAACCTTCAGACTGTGGCTGCGGGCGACTGTGGCCCACCTCAGCAGCCCGGACTGTGAGCACCTCCAGCTGCAGAGAGTTGAATCCTGGCCTCCTGCCTGCCTGCTGTCACGGCTCCGGGACCTCACTGACGGAGGCGCTCCATCTTGGATGAGCAGCCTTTTGTTTAGGACTTTTGGATACTGTGGGCACTATCTGAGGTGAGGTAACTGGCTACTTGTGGCCTCCAGAGCATTTTTCTCCCCTTGTTTGTTAAATAAACCCCATTGTTGTTCCCTGAGTGATCTTGCAGTTGCATTTGCAGGTGAGAGTTTACAGATAGTAACCTGCCAGGCACGGTGCTTTTGGTGCTAGAACCCTGCTCTAGTCCCTGAGAAGACTGTGTAAAACAGAGAAATGGGAAGATGTTATCCAAATACAGCAGTATTTGGTTAGGAATTTGGTTAGGAATTTGGTTAGGAATGAGCCAGGAATGAGATTTGGGTGGGGGGCGGGAGGCAGGGAGGCCGGTTGGAAGG
Organism: Uropsilus gracilis; assembly: GCA_004024945.1. Classification (NCBI taxonomy): domain Eukaryota; kingdom Metazoa; phylum Chordata; class Mammalia; order Eulipotyphla; family Talpidae; genus Uropsilus; species Uropsilus gracilis. Next base: position 25,933 of record PVHY01016508.1, read on the forward strand.
CCAGGTATTTTGAGGGCCAGCAGAAGTGATTTGGAGGTCAAAGAAAAGGCCAGGTCAAATGATTTTCAGGCTGAGTAACTGAAAACTCCAACAGTTAATACTTAGGAAGAAACTGACTTGATCAGGGGATGGGTATAGGAGGCAGCATGATGAATTGTGTTTCAGATATGTTAAGTCAGAGGTTCTGGAAACACATTCAGTAGATTTGTGGAGATCTGTGAAAAGAATATGAAGGAGAGATATTAAGATAGAGTTGGCAGCTGGGCATGGTGGCGCATGCCTGTAAGCAGCAGCCTAGGAAGCCGCAGTGGGGACCAGGGATTGCGGTTCGAGTCCTGCTTGGGGCAATGTAGCGAGACCTAGTTCCAAAAAAATAGTTGGGTGTGGTGGCATGCACCTATAATCCCAGCTACCTGGGAAGCTGAGGCTGGGGATTGCTTGAGTCTGTGGTACCCCAGGCAATGTGAGCTTGCGGTTCCACAGGCAAAAACAGCAAGGCCTAGTCTCAAAAAAAAACAAAACAAAACAAAGATAGACTTGGCAGTTCTTCACATAAAGGGTGAATGGCAAAAGCCACAAAGCTGGGTGAGCTGATGGTATTGAGTCTTAGATAGAAACTGAGTCCTAGATAGAAAATTCCAGGGCTTCCAGCCACTATGGAAGACTGTGTGGAGGACCCTCAAACAATTGAAAGTGGACTTACCATTCAACCCAGCAATCCCACTACTAGGAATCTACCCAGAGAACATGAAGACATTAATCCAAAAGGACACATGTACGCGCATGTTCATTGCAGCCCTGTTTACAGTTGCAAAGTATTGGAAACAAACCAATTGCTCCCAAAAAGATGATTGGCTAAAAAATATGTGGTACATATATACGATGGAATACTACGCATCCATCAAGGAGGACAAACACATGTCATTTGCAGCAACCTGGATGGAACTAGAAAGACTCATATTAGCAGAAATAAGTCAAAAAGAAAAAGAGAAGTACAGGATGGTCTCACTTATATTAGGGATATAGGGAAAATCAAACAAACAAATAAGAAAAAATGAAACCAATCAATGGGACTGAACCATGGAGCGAGAGAAGAGGAGGGGGGGGAAGGCGGGGGAGGTGAAGAGCACAAAAGAACAGGATAGTTAACAAATGTTAGTGAAGTGGAAAAGCCCTGGGGTAAAAAAATAAATAAATAAAATAACCAAAAAAAAACCAAACAACCACACACACACTTACCATATATCGGAAGAGAACAACAGGCCAAACAACCAACAACTAAACATCAACTTAACCAAACAACAATTTGCAGAAAAATGGGAGGAGTGACTGAAGGGGGGATATAGAAAGGGGATATGGAGGGAGGAGAAGGGATCAATTAATGCACAATTGTGAAAAATCAATAAAATGAATTTAAAAAAAAAAAAAAAAAGAAAAAATTCCAGGGCTAAGTCTTAAGAAAACATTCATTTTGGAGTCAAGAGGAAATAGCCAGCAAAATTAGCATTAGGAATCTAAGAGAACCAGGAGCTGGGTGTAGTTTCTAGTAAGACGATGGAGGGATGGCCAAGGTGCAGGGAGATGGGGACAGAGAAATCACCAGTGACCTTCAAGAAGCACTTCCTCTTTAAAGATGGAGACAAAACCAAAACTCTCACAGATGATTGTAAATCAGATGACTATAAGCACCTAAAAGGTAACAGAATTAAACAGAAAGGGTCAGAGGCCGGGCACGGTGACTCGTGCTTGTAAGCTTCAGCCTATGAAGCGGCCGGGGCTAGAGATTGCGGTTCGAGTCCCACCTGGGGTCCGTAGCGAGACCTAGTTCCAAAAAAATAGCTGGGCGTGGTGGCGTGCGCCTGTCATCCCAGCTACCTGGGAAGCTGAGGTTGGGGATTGCTTGAGTCTGTGGTACCCCGGGCAACGAGAGCCTGCGGTTCCATGGGCAAAAATAGCGAGACCTAGTCTCAAAAAAAAAAAAAAAAGAAAGGGTCAGAGGAGATAGTCAGTACCTTGTGATTCCATGTTCCACCCAGAGCTGTGCCCAGACCATTGAGTCACATGGAAAAAATAACCCAGGACAGCCAGTTCTCTAACCTTCACAGAGACTGAAAACTTTATTTTTTTAGTGCTTTCAAAAACGCTTCAAGAACAGGTAAAACACAATGATAGGTTTTCTCTGGTGTTTGAGCAACCAGTTCTAGCAACCTCTGCTGGACTTGAAATCCTTGTTAACAGGACAGGAATCTTTTGAGATGTAAGACAAGGCAAAAGTAATTAGTCTGAATTAATGTTTTAGAAATGGGAGTATTAATGGGTGTTAAAAGAAGATTGATGATTCTGGAAAGAATCTTTGATCCTCCAAGGATGGGGGTAGGAAGGCATGAGATGCTTAGAAGAGACACGTTTTTTTCCTCTCAGGTGAGAGGGAAGAAAAAAGTGAATTACATAAATTTTAAATGTTAGAAATGAGGGTTCAAATGAGTGAGGGAAGATTAAGAACTCTAAACTTGATATCATGAAGACATGACCCTAAGAAGTAGACATTGAAATTTCCTTTTGAAAATGAGAGAGATGAAGACTACACATGGGCCCTGGAGGTTGGGGAGTGTTTGTAATAGTCCTGGGCTCAGAATTCAACAAGTGACAGCATACAACAAATAGAAGACCTGGTTAATATTGATAGCATACATCAATAGGAATTTTCCATTTGATCAGCACTTTTTGTTTTGTTTTGTTTCATTTTTGAGACTAGGTCTTGCTATTTTTGCCTGTGGTACTGCAGGCTCACATTGCCCAGGGTACCACAGACTCAAGCAATCCCCAACCTCAGCTTCCCAGGCAGCTGGGATTACAGGCACATGCCACCATGCCCAGTTATATTTATGGGGAACTAGAGCTTGCTACGTGCCCCCGGTGGGACTCAAACCATGATCCCTGGCCCTGGCCGCAGCTTCCTAGGTTTACAGGCATGTGCCACCATGCCTGGCCCTGATCAGCACTTTTTAAGTGATTTCTGCATTCTGGGCACAGGGCTAAGCCCTGGGGATTTCCAGTCTGTTAAGGAGATCGATGAAGAATGAGTTGTGATTACAAAGCTGTAAGTGTTCTAAAAGCAGCATGAGAAAAAGGGAGAAACATCATGGACTACTTTCTAATGACAGGGCATTTAAGTCTATGTTTGAAAGATAAGTTATAGTTGCCAGAGACATTGGGGAAAGTCAGAAGAGACAATATATAGAAAACACTAAATGGTATTTAGAACATAGCAGTAACACGTACAGTGACTTCCGAAATTCAAATGTCTGAAATGGAGTGCCCTTTGCCAAGGTGTGGTTGAAACTGAAGTTTTCCTGAAGAATCACAGGTGGTCCTGGAAGTTGGACTTGCCCTATAGATAAAGCAACGCCATAGAAGGATTTCAAGCTTGACAGTTGTTTGTTAGAAAGTGCACACTGGCTAGAAGCAAGATCAAGAAGGAATTTTGATGTGCAATTATGTATTCAGAGAGGGTACATCTTGATTGATTTAAATTAATAACCTCTTTTTCCATGGTTTGATCTAAGATTGGGGCATGCAACCCAATACGGTATAAAAGGAGGTCTGCAAGGAGACTCTGGAAAAAAACTCTTTGGTAAAGGAGAAATGGTTTAGAAGAAAACTGCGGTGAGTGCTTTATTTCCTCTTTCTGGGGGTTGCTCTGTGAAACTGTGTTGTTTGGAGCAATCCTTTTGAGATTATAAGGCAATAATTCTAAGGATGAAAGCAAACAACTTGAAGATGGAAGAATAGAAAAGACTGGATTCTTTGTGACACTGTTTCATTTTTAAAATTACCCTGGATGACCTCCCTTGAACTTACCAAGTCAACAATGAGTGACCTTATGATTTAGATTATGATTAATTTTTTATCAGTTGTCCCATGGCTTCATATGTGGCCATTACTTAGATAGTTTAGGAAATAAGAACTCCTAAACTGCCAGAGAGACTCAATCATGCATATCCTATTTCTGTGCTCAGGAAATAGGATGTATAATACTCTTGGTTAATCTTCTACATCTCTCACTATTATCTTCCCTTCCAAGGGTTTCATCCAAATTGGACAAAACTGATTTACATATCCACGTTACCATCTTTGTCATTTTACTTGCTGTCTCCCAAGCAGAATTAATTTGTCTCATTTTAAATCACTTGGTTTCTATATTATATTACATCATATTTTATGTTATAATTTATGAGACCAGAGGTCTTGCTTCCTTTATCTATGTGTTGTTCCTGGCATACAGGTTGACCAATAAAACAACTTTAAAGAAATGTTTTTAATGGAATTTTAAGATGGGAACCTAAATAACAGTAAAGAAACTATTGGACCTATTTTATATTCCCCAAATTTGCCTGACCTCCAGCCTGTTAGTTAAGTGGAGAGCCCGGGTGCTGTTTACCTCTCCTGGTGTGAGGTCCATCTCAGGAAAGGCTTCAATTGCAACCACACGGGGAGAGCTGCAGTGGAACCACAGCCTGAAGCCAGCTCAGCCTGACTCATGGAATCCTGACTCCACTTCTAGACTCAGAAACAATCTCAGGTCATGGCTTCCCCAGGGCCTGCCTGGAAGAGTCTGGGATTACACAACTCAGGAGCACAAGGGCCTTATCACTCTGGGGGGTCTCCTTTTAGGAAAGAGACTGGAGGTGAGAGCCAGAACATTGCCTTCACCCATCCACCTGGCTGGACCAATCTGGTTACCTGGTTCCACATGATCTGACCAAACAGCTCAGGCCTTTTCTTATGAAGTTATAGTCAATTCTCTAATGCACCACTTGGTAGTTGTTAGTTCTTCATCCATGATTGTGTCATTTTGACTGGCTCTCCCTACCCTGAAATGGTAGCCACCTCTTTTCAATAATATTGGCACATGCAATGTCTCAACATTTGCTATTTACAACTATTATTCAGCAGAATCAGCTTTCTTTTTTCTTTTTTTCTCAAGACTAGGTCTCGCCATTTTTGCCCATGGAACCACAGGCTCACGTTGCCCGGGGAACCACAGACTCAAGCAATCCCCAGTATCAGCTCCCCAGGTAGCGGGGATTACAGGTGCGCACCACCATGCCTAGCTATTTTTTGGGATTAGGTCTTGCTACGTTGCCCCGAGCAAGACTCGAACTGCAATCCCTGGCCCCCACTGTGGCTTCCTAGGTTGTCAATTACAGGCACACGCCACTGTGCCCAGCCAGAATCAGCTTTCTTAATGTTTACTTGTGGATGCCATTTCAGTTTAAATCCTATTTCAAACAAAGGCAGCCAGGGATGCCAAAACAGCACAGAATTTTAAAAAAAACAAAAACTCTCTGGTTTAAGTAAACCATTATCCAAGCAGAGCATTTTTTTCTGTCCATTTTTAAAACAGTCTTCAAGGAGGTGAAATGAGGTCGCACAAGCAGTAAATTAATACCTAGGATAAACAAATATTTAATTGTCCTTGATTTTAAACATCGAGCTGTCAGTTTGAGCCTGGTAATGATTCCTTTAAAGTGGCATTATTTCTCAAGGCATCAAGCCTGTGTTGACAGGTTTCTTGAAAGAGAGTTGAATAATGAAAGATACATAATTATTCTTTGCTTGATGTTTGGTTATCTTAATGCCATCTACTATCAATAAAAGCAACAGCAAGTGATCAGAGTGTCTGAGTTATTTTCTTATGACAGATGTGGAAAGCTATATTATTTTTAAGCATTATTCTGTTTATCACAGACATCTTTTTGATGCAGTTAAATTTGTTTATATCAAATACATGTAGGAGTTATATATAATTAATAGAAATGTCCTCGGGGGGAAATGAGGCTTCAATTTTAGCAGCGGCATAATCATCTTGAATTTATGGATGCCTCTACCTTTAGAGGTCTAGAATCATTAGCCAAGAAAAATGAAAAACATAATTTACAATAAAGTCATTAACCTACATAATCTTATCTGAGATAAGAAACAAAGTCTGAAAATTTTAACATGTCAAATTACTTGGAACAGAAACATATATGCAAAGGAGAGAAAAAATATTAGATTTGGTCAAGGAAGTACTGACAGTCCTATAAAATGAAAGGGGCCCATCAAGAAAAAAATGGAATAAATAACCTAACAAAGATTATGTTCTTCGGCCGGGCACGGTGGCTCGTGCCTGTAAGCTTCAGCCTATGAAGCGGCCGGGGCTAGGGATCGTGGTTCGAGTCCCACCTGGGGCCCATAGCGAGACCTAGTTCCAAAAAATAGCTGGGCGTGGTGGTGCATGCCTATAATCCCAGCTACCTGGGAAGCTGAGGCTGGGGATTGCTTGAGTCTGTGGTACCCCGGGCAATGAGAGCCTGCAGTTCCACAGGCAAAAATAGCGAGACCTAGTCTAAAAAAAAAAAAAAAAAAGATTATGTTCTTCATTAATTGAATTTCAAATTAATTCAATCATATTCTTTGAGTATAAAGAAACCTTCAGAACACCCACAAAAGAGATTGGAAAATAATAGTATCCATTAACCACAGGTAATCATCAACCATCCTATTAATAGATAATGATCCAGAAGACCCAGAATCAATCAGTGAAATGTTTATGGGAATCTTTCAGGAGACCACTGCCTGGATCTTGCAACCATGTCCCCCCATCAAACTTGAAATTGCAGCATTAACTATGACCTGCTATATAATTGAGCTTGCAAATCACTAGACTCTCCTTCAAGAAATAGTTCTGTGTGGTTTGTTCTGAAAAACGTTATGTTTCTTGGCACAACAAACCAACCCTGCTACTCCAGCTATACTTGATTGGAGCCAGAGTTTCCTAGAAATGGGCTAATCAGGAGGCCAAAGAGAGCCTAGTTTCAAACTGCCCAGTGGGACGTTCTGTATTGGATAGTAACAAATCAATACAACCAAGAGACATAAATACCACATAAAGAATAGGCAAAATCCCAAACTATGCTGAATCTTTGTTTCAGTTCTCCACAAACATATCCATACCCAGGTCTGAGAAGCTCTGTGACCAAGAATGGCTGCCCAGTCAGGGAGACAGGACCTCTCAGGCGATCCTAGGAGTCCCAGCAAAAAACCACTGTTATCTGGGCTCACTTCCAGTTTCAACCTGTCCTAGTCTACTCCAGATGCCATAACAGAATGCTGTAGACTGGGTGTCTTTAACACAAAAATTGGATGCTGGGCACGGTGGCTCGTGCCTGTAAGCTTCAGCCTATGAAGCGACTGGGGCTTGGGATCATGTGGTTCGAGTCCCACTTGGAACAACATAGCGAGACCTAGTTCCAAAAACATAGCTGGGCATGGTGGCGCATGCCTGTAATCCCAGCTACCTGGGAGGCTGAGGCTGGGAATTGCTTGAGTCTGTGGTACCCCAGGCAATGTGAGCCTGCGGTTCCATGGGCAATAATAGTGAGACCTAGTTTCAAAAAAAAAAAAAAAAAACCACAAAAATTTGTTTCTCATAATTCTGGAGACCAAGACATCCAAGATGAAGGTGTTGGCCTCCTCGGTTCCTGATGGCAGTGTTCTTCCAGGCTTGTTTACAGCCACCTTCTTGCCATGTTCTCACGTGGCCTTTTCTTTCTTTCTTTTTTTTTTTTAGACTGGTAGGAGTATCTTTATTTTTCTTTTTTTTT
>PVHY01016509.1:0-33575 GCA_004024945.1 Uropsilus gracilis
AAAAAAAAAAAAATCCCTTGGGGGTAAAACTGATGATGACTGCACACAAAATAAGCGTTCCTCTTTGGGAAAGAAGTAGAAAAGTTTCTAAGTGGACATTGTTTAGCGTGATATCAGGTAGTACAACCACAGAGCCAACCCCCCACCCCTGCCCACACACACACACACACACACACACAGAGCATGTGACAACTTTAGGGCTCCTAATTGCTGACACTGCACTGGATAAGGGGGAACAAAAGGAGGGATGAAGGATGGACAGTGCATTCCTGGAGAGTCACTGGTGGGGGGGAGGCACAAAATGAGGAATATTTGCATCTCTTATGCTTTCTGCAGACTGCCATTTAATTCCTATTACATCTTAATGTAATTGATATTCCCAAGTTAGTTGTAGATGTGTAAAGCTCAGTCTATATTTATTTATATTGTATTTAACTCTTTGACATTCAAAACTTGTAAGTCATTATTCAAATGTGTGCCCAAGAAATGGTGTTTAAGTGACTGTCTTCTTGATTTCCTTTCAACCATTATAACTATCATGTTAGCAAGCAGGAACATATGTTCACCATACTTATATACCTCCCAAAATATCCCAGCTCAATTCTTGTATTAACTATTTTACAATGAATCAATAATTTAACTATTTTACAATGAATCAATAATTCACAGCATGAATCATCTTTCTAGCTCCTTCTAATAGTCATCTCATTGTTTGCTGACTGCTAAACCAACATGACTTATATATACAAGTCTTGAAAAATGTCAGGCAGGTGGTTATAAAAATGTTGAAATTTATGTGCTATTAGCATGAGATATAGTCAGTGTACCTCTTTGACTACCTTCTTTCCTTTTTCATTAACTTGATTCAGATAGGAAGTGGAAAAGAGCCTGGTCTATTTACATTTTCAAAATGTGCCGCTATGAATTAATGGCTCATTGTGGAGTGTGAACAAACATCATTCCTTCTTTCAATTTATTTGAAGTATTTTCAGTAGGAAATGGAATTTGGGGACATTAAAAGAAAACAGTTTGTTGTCCATATATCATCAACTTTGGAATGGCAAAAAAAGACAGGAAGCAAGAAGGAAAATGAATAAACAACTAAAAATGATGACTGCATAGATCTGGAATTGGAGGTGACAAAGTGAAGCCAGGTTCCTCCACCCAAATCCCCAGTAACTCAGAAATTTTGGAAGTAAATTTTATCTAAATTTCAAATTTATCTAAAATTCAAATAATGAAACTGCATGTTAGATTATATTTATAGTATCTACCCTACAAAATCTGAATTTTAGAATTGTTGGTAAGAAGGAACAACAATATACTTTCTGTAGATTCATGTACTCAAAATACTACCATGACTAAATATTAAAGTCATTAAAAAACAGTTTGACCATTCAAACTTAATGGATGACATGGCTGAATGGAAGGCTAAGGCACACCTCTTTGTGATTTGGGACCATGTCATTACTGTCCTGGTGAGCGGGATCAGAGAGAAAGGAAAGAAAGGGAAGCAGGAAAAGAGCTCACAGGAAAGCAGAGAGTCTGGAAGCAGCCAGTGCATGGGATGCCAAGATTATGGGCAGGTAAAGGGCAGCCTGAGTGACCAGGGTGGCAGAAATGCCTTGGGACTGGTGAGCTGGTGGTGGTGGCAAGGAAGCATGATGTGAAAGTGACCAGCAGAGGAGTGAACACTGTGGAATTGGATGACAAAAACACCAGGCAGAGGGAAACCAGGGGCTGCTGAGGGCAGACCCAGCAAATGTGGCCAGACATCACCAAAGACAGGCCTGGTAAAGAAAGTACATGGTGACAGAAGGAGAGTCAGCTCACAAACTTGTTTGAAAGCTAGAAAGCTGGTACCTGGAAACAAACAAACAAACAAACAAAAAACCGGTTTGGAAGGCTGATTTTGCAAAAAAAAGATTTGTAAGTGGATGATAAGATTGAATTGGAGTCTGTGGCCCTACCTCTGTAATAAGGTACAGTTGAGGAGGAAGACACCACTGATCAGAGACTAGGAGAATCACATGGAGCAAGGAGTGAAGGTAGCCTCATGAGAAGACAGAGCAGGCAAGAGAAGAACATGGGATGAAATAGCTCATAAAAGCACATGCAGGGAGAATCTCACACACATACACACACAAACACACAAAGACCACTACCGTCCCCCCACACCCCCGCCAGACTGGAGCCAAAGAGGAAAGAGTAGAGACCATGTAGTCTCCTGGCCCAGGCCATGACCAGGTCAACAAGTGTTTTGGAACTTTTGGTACTAAAACAGTGAATGAGGGAAGATAACGGGCTACTTGTGGCATTCAGAACTTTTCATTTCCCTTGTTGATAATTCATTAATAAATCTTATTGTTTCCATTGCTTTCTGACTTGAAACTGCCCACACATGGATAGGAAAATCCTGGAGGTAAAACCACATTTTAAAGTGCCACTTATTTTCCTTGTCTTGTTGGTTGGAGGCTTTTGCCCTATTTTCACCTGATCTCAAAACTGTTCATATCTCTTCAAATAATTATTTGGACTGACAAGAATTTGAATATTTAAATAATGGTATCTATCCTACAAAATCTGAATTTTAGAATAAAAGTAGTAACTTTAAAATTCTTGAATTAGATTGTGTTTGAAAACTCCTTTGCTGCTATACAATGCTGAGTACAAAAACAGTGCTCAATAAAAACATTGAGTTTGGGACCATATTGATAATTCAACTATATTTAACACTGTGAAAATGGTTTCATAACCCCATGCTAATTATTTTAGGCACTCAGAGACAGAAACTGGAGGGTTGATATGAGTCTTGACAATTTTTTGCCACCTTTACATCAGTCTTTTTTTTTTTTTTTTTTTTTTTTTTTTTTTTTTTTTTTTTTTTTTTTTTTTTTTTTTTTTTTTTTTTTTTTTTTTTTTTTTTTTTTTTTTAGACTAGGTCTCGCTATTTTTGCCCGTGGAACCGTAGGCTCTCGTTGCCCAGGGGGCCACAGACTCAAGCAATCCCCAGCCTCAACTTCCCACGTAGCTGAGATTACAGGCGTGCGCCACCACGCCCAGCTAATTTTTTGGAACTAGGTCTTGCTACGGGTCCCAGGCAGGACTCGAAACGCGATCCCTAGACCCGGCCGCTTCATAGGCTGAAGCTTACAGGCACAAGCCACCGTGCCCGGCCTTACATCAGTCTTGGTTATGAAAATGCACCCAGCAGCAAGCAGGGAAGGACTGGTTCTTCACCCCAACAGAACACGCTGTGGCAAGAGCCCTTAGAAAGTGAACTTGTGCCAGATGTTGCCGCAAGTGGGAAGCCCCTGCCCTGGGCACCAGCTGGGTTTTCAGCCGAGTCCCAGCTGGAGTTTCCCACTGACTGCCCAGAGTGCTGCTTCAGAGTGGCACCCAGCTTGTCCTGAATTGGAAGGCTGCAGCATGGCTATGTGGAGGCCCAGCACTGACTGGGCCTAGCGGCCTGCCTGGCACTAGCTGTTTTTATATTTGACACCTAGATCATAGAATGGACCAATAAACAAGTCAAATGAACATATTGTGTTCATTAACTCAGCAATTAATTATTTGTTGCCAGATGGTCTGATAGGTCCTAAAATGTTCCAACTGATCCCTTAGTATTGAAAAATGGTCCCATCGGGCAGGTATCAACTAAAGTAATGGATCCTTCCAAAAGATAGGAAGCAGATAGGATCCAGTTTGAGATTCCTGGACACCATTTCTGTTCCTGGCTCTGAAACAAACAAACAAAAAAATCCATCAGTCAACCTCCAAAGAGAAAAGCCGAAGCACTTCACAGAGACCAGAGGGCCCTAAGGTTGCCACCTCCTGAAGAGAGCAACAAAGATCCCCAGGCCTGGTGTGTCAAACCGCTTTTGTTGGTGGTGTGGGCCAACAGCTCGCGGAGAGCTGTTACACTTTTGTTCAGATGCCACCTCTGGTGGCCCATGACCTGCGCAACTGACCAGGGACAACACTGAGTTCCCTCTGGCACTGCCTCCAGAGCTGCGTTCTCCACTGTTGTCAGACCCAGCTTTCAGTGCTCTTCAGGATGGGACCATCTAGGATGAGTGTCCTTTTGTTTAGGACTTTTGCACACTATGGGCACCTTCTGTAGTGAGAGAATTGGTCACATGTGACCTTAGAAACATTTGTTTCCTCTGCTAAATAAACCCATTGTTATTGTTCTCTGAACCTTGGTGTTCCAGCAATTGTACGGGAGGGTGAAAACCCACAGTGACCTGCCTTTTATTGGGTGCTGTCTTTTGATGCGCTATAGCCCCAATAGCCCTATTTCATAAACACGTTAACTTTCTCAGATCAACATTTGAAAGGAGTGGCTACCACTAGCACATCTCCTTTTGTTGAGCTTATGTTTATGTGTTGTTTATAAAGATAGTTGATAGTTTCCACCATTTCATTGGGGAAAGACGGGATAATTTAGAAAATAAATTATCATGTCAAATACGATCTAGAAAGATTCTTATTTTCTGACCTAATGAGAATCCTAGGATTTTAAATTCAAATATACTTCAAGCATTTTATATGATTTTAACAATTGGGATATATACCCTAAACAGAAGTTTCTGAGGACTTACTTTTAAAACACCCTTGTCAGTGTCAATTCCTAACCACAAAAATTAACATATTTTTGGGAATGATATTGTTTTAGGGGACAATAAATTATGCTTTCTTATGATGCCATAAATTCTTCCCCAAATGCTACATCGCTTCAAATATGTCTACTTGAATTGCATTTTTATATTGTTTGCTAACGTTATATTATTTTTTTTTATTTTGCTTCAGGCCGCAGAATGAGGAGCTCAACAAATTTAAAGAAAAGCTGATACTTAAAATGAGTTTTGAGGCTTTCTTTGACTTTCTGAAAGCTTACCAAAAATATATCATTTTTTTCGATGTATTTTTCCATGTACTCTACAATATTTTTTAAAAGTACTTTCTGCCCCAGGAGAGGTAAGTCTGATTAGTTTAAACATAAAGTTTTATTAAAGTTTTTTTTTCCTGAGATCCAAGGTCTTTTTTTTCCCCCAAACTCGTCTTCATGATTACTTATGCCAGTGTTCTGCCCCTCAAGCTATTTCACTGTTTTGTTTTATTATTTTCATTGTTGTTTTTGTTTTTGGTTATTATTGTTGGCATAGTATTGCTATTTGTTATCACTGTACCAACCTGATGATCCTCACATTTAGTTCTTACTCCCTACTCAGTTAATATTTTGGGAAATCTTAATATTTTCATTATCCTGTGCTTAGTTGTATAATGCTACATTTTAAAAATTACAAAGCTCTCATTACAGAGACACTTCTTAGACATCATCTTCATGATAGAACTTTATGATGACTATTACTTATTCTAGTTATTTTTCTGAATGTGTGGAATCTTAGCAATGACTATGTAACATTTTGATATGAGATAATCTCACTTGCATTGGATTTCTGGTTATGAGATTCCCAAGAAGGAAATGAGGGATGAAGAGAATTCTGATGCATATGCTTGTATTTCTTATGAATAGTTGCAATGGGATATGCATAATAGACTGAGCTGTGTCAGTGCTGACTTTTTCCAGCAAACCAGCATTTTCTTCCTACTCACTTTTTTGCTGCTTGAACTTCCAACTGTTGGAATGGAATAGGTCTTGTATTGCTTTTATTTTTCTGTTCAGTGTTCATTTGTTATTTTATTTATAATATTTTTTTCATTGATGCAACACACTGACTCAAAATTCCCTAATAAAAATCAAACTATTCTTTCAATAAATGCCGGCAATCTACTCTGTTATTTCCCATACAACATCTCTGTACCTGAAGAACTCACTTATTAAATAAGTAGATAACAATTGTTTGGGCAAAGAGATTAAATAATTACTCACAGAATATGTGAGAAGGCAAATCCATCCTCCTATCAGAAAATATACAATTTACAAGATTTAAAATGTGCACATCTATGTGTATGAGTTAACAACTTTTGATAAATATGTCATGTACACCCTGTTGTACTCTGCCATATTTTAAAGATATAGAAATCTCCTGTCTTTCCAGAAAGTTCCCCATGCTCCTTTCCAGGCAATTCTGGTCACCATCCAGAGTAAGCCATTGTCCTGTTTTTCAAAAAGGAAATTAATTTGGCAATTATAGGAAAACTATAAATATAATCAATAGTTATATATATTTTTGAGTCTGCTAATCAAATGTTTTGAAGTTCATCCACATCATTCTGTATATTTGCAGAGCCTCCTTTTCCTTTGGCAATATATAATATTTATTTTTTATTCATAATATTTATTTCTTCTCAAAAGAATTTTGATTTGTTTCTGTTTTTGGGTGTAATTAATATACAGTTTCTCTGAACCTGCATATAAAATTTACTTATTGGCATGTTTCTACTTAGAGTTAATTAAGAATAAAATTGCTAGATCATCGGATAGGCCAAAGTACAACTTTATTAGAAACTGCTAGAAACCATTGTCACAGATTTCTGCCATTTTATTCTTCCTATTGGTTGTTAAACAAACTTGTATGTATATGTGGTGATATAGGTGCTTTTATAATTATCCATTCTGGCAGACCTATAATGGTATCCCATTTGTGTTTGAATTTACTTTCCCTTGATGACTAATGATATTAAGCACTTTTTTCAGATGTGCATTGAGAATCTATTCATTTCTATTATCATGTTGTATAAAGTGTTTGTTAAAGTTTTAACAATTTTCATTTTTTATTCTATTTTACTGTTGAGTTGTATAAGTTTTATATATGTCTTGTATACAGCATTTAAAATGTCAAATCTATACTTTGTAGCTATTTTGTCTATATAACATCTCTATTAATTTTCTAACAAAGTTATTTTTATGAGGAAGTAGGCTTTCACTTATAGGTTTGGAGTTTGTACACTTTTTAAGAGTTGTTTTCAACTTCAATTATAAAGAAAATTTTACATGTATTATTTTAGACCACTTTTAATTTATTTATTCAAATAGTATTGATTTACACCATTATATATAATTCAGAAGAATAAGATCACATATCAGATGTATATTATCATACTCCACCCACCCTAGAGCATGCATATCCCTTTATATGTACCACATGGCTCCCTCCATACTTTGTTCTACACACCTCTCCCTCCATAGCCTCATTTCTGCAGTCATATTTCTGGACTTTGATTTGATTTAGTTTTGTCAGTCTCCCTTTTTTAAAAATTTCTCTATATGACAGACATAGTAGAAACTTCTGTCATTTGTCTTTCTCCTTCTGAATTATTTAATTTAACATAATGCCCACCATTTTTATTCATGTTGCAGCAGATTGTTTATCTTTTTTTATAGCTGAATAATATTTCATTGTGTAGAACCATATCTTCTTAAATCAGCTATCTATTATTGGAAATTAATATAACTTGGTTATGGTGAATAATGCTGGAATAAACAAAAGGCTATATGTGTGTATCTCCTCAGACAAATGTTCTTGATTACTTAAAAATTCTATATCAAATGGTGTATCAATTTTAATATTCTGAAAACCCTCTACACTGTATTACATAGGAGTTGAATACAACACTGTATTACATAGGAGTTGAATACATCTACATTTCCTTGAATCGTATGTAAGGGTCCCTATCAAAATTTGTTGTTTTTCCTGGTTTTTAATAATATGTGTGTTTTTATAAAAGGATTCTGTGGCAAACTGAGTAATTATGTGATAAGTAATAATATGTAGTAACTATGCAATGATTAGTAACTACTGTGTATGAGTATGTGCATACATATTAATTACTACAAATGAGTAGTAATTATGTATTTGGAGTGTAATAACAAATACACTCCAAATATGAGAATTAGTGTTTCCTTTGTAAAATCTCTTTAAAGGCATTGTACTAGGAATTCTTAAAGCCTTTGTTATTTCTTTGTTACATCATTTTACTTATATATATATATAGTATAGTTTGATTCTTATACCATGGAATAAATAGAGCTGCAAATATTTACACACTAGAGAATTAAGATAGCTGCAAATATTTACACACTAGAGAATTAAGATTATAAAGCAATTAAAATGAAAATAAGCATGTGTCACATTAGAATAAAAGGTCTATGGAGACTTATACAGCATGTCAGTATTATGATTGGCATATAAAATATTGAAGTAAATCTGCCCAATCCTGATCACTAGGGCCCTTTTAAAAGCTATGTTAACCAAATTGTGAGAAATAGAACACTGATACTGTAATGTTAAATTTTGATGGAGTGCTCAGTGATTGTAAAGGTTTTGGTTGACTAATTCAGTCAAGATAAGTTAAGAATAGAAATTGAAATGCATGATAAGGGTAATTTAGCATTGATCAAAATATCAGAAAGTAATAATTCAATTTTCAAATACTTTTTCAATAAATCTGCTGTTTTCTTCTTGCTTTCTCTTGGTCTTCAGAATTGATCTTTCTTTTCTACTGTTGTATTTAATATCCAGAATCTACAGTGGTTGTATTCTTCCCACTCAATGAATAAATGTAAGCAAGATGATCTAATGTGGAATATTTTAAAGCATAAACTTCAAAATGACTGTAATTATTCAGTTCTGTATCTTGTGTATTTACATGTGTCCCCCTCATTCTCTTTTATTCTTTTTCTTTTCCCTCCCCCCTCTCTCTCCCTCTCTCCCTCTCTCCCTCTCTCCCTCCCTCTCTCTCTCTCTCTCTCTCTCTCTCACACACACACACACACATTTCATCTCTCTCCTTCCCATCCTATCTCATCTTTTGGCTTATATGTATTCAGAAAAATATGTATTGACTACATACCCATATGTGTATTAAATACATACCCCTATCTATGGCATAATAAACATTGGTTTGCTTTTTTTCTTCCCTATTCTGTTATTAAAAATTTCCTAAAGGAAAATTCATAAATGTGTGTGAGGGGGGAGAGTAAATCTAAAAGCAAATTAATCTGGAGGGAAAATAATTTTTTAAAATAAACTCAGAGGGAATCATATTAGCAGTAATATGTCAAAAAGAAAAAGACAAACCATATGATTTCACCTATAGATGGGATGTAGGAGTAAAAAAAAGGCCAACAAAAAGTCAAAATAAACTGCCAACTGAATTGGGGCAAGCAACTAGGGAGGGAGTAAAGGAAGGTAGAAATCCAGGAAGGAGGAACACAAGAAGACCAAAATGAAGGTTCATGGGTGATAAGGTAGAAGGGAATGCAATGGTGGAAGGGAATGCAATAATGTAATTTATTTATGTATACACATATGTAATATATACATAAACATGACATATGTGTTTATTACATATTATATATACACACATGTAATATATATGTATATATACACATATCAGGGAAGGAGGAGCACAAAAAGAACAAAATGAAGGTTCATGGGTGATAAGGTGGAAGGGAATGCAAAGGTGGAAGGGAATGCAATGATGTAATTTATTTATATATACACATATGTAATATATATAGATAAATATGTAAACAACAAAATGCATAATAAAAAATAGAAATTAGCTCAAATTACCTGAGTCATTAAGATAATTGAAATAGTTTTTGTAAAGAGAGAAGTTAAACACATGTTTTACCTAGATTTAAAAAAGACAAAAATCCTTAAGAAGCCTGACTGTTTCTTCAAATTTTAAGGATCTTGGGATCATCTGCTAATGAATTACAGAGGCCTTGTTCATTTTGCAGTCAGCCAGAGAGCCATTTAGTTTTATAGTTTTCTCCCTCAAGGTACAAAAGCTCGCAGGGCACCTTATAATTCAATTATATTATAAGTACCCCTAAGAATTTTAATTACATAAGATGGATGAGTTTAGTTCTTGAATTTCTATGAGATATACTTGAATAAACATACATTTAAATTTTGAGTTCTTCTTTCCTCATAAACAAGATTTCTAAATAATACTCTCTTAGTTGCAATGAAAAGATAACTATTTTAATTCCTTCAACCCTCTCCTCAACTAAACACACAAAACTATACTGGTAATCCTGTTAGAAACACTCTAATCTCAAATATACTAAAAAATGAGATAGCCTGAGAAGTCTTCAGGAAATTTCAATTTCTTTTCTAACTTTTCATTTCTTTTTTTAATTTTTTTAAAAATTTATTTATATATATTTCACATCATCAGCCTTTCCCAACAATTGGATTTTGGGTCACAAAATTAAAAAACAAAAAAAGAATATTAGAATAAGTAAATAGCAAATAGTCTAATGTTATTAGAGAATGTTTTTCCCCTATGTTTTCCTTTATATTAAGTGCTGAATCCATGCTGAAGGTTGGATTAAAATCAAATAAAGTGATGAAAGATAGAAAACTGAAAATGACGGAGGAAGGACAAATAGGTTTAAAATATGTTTTCCTAATTTAATTAACAGATCCTCTTGGAATATCACCAAAATTTAGGAAAAACTTTATTCCATACACTTCTCTTTCTAGGTCTTTATAATATATATTACTTCTCAGTTTTGAGAGGTAGGATGGTGAAATAAAAATGGCTTATCTCTTCAACACATTATCTCTCTCAAAACTATTGATTTGTATTTTGCAAGTCAATATTATTCAATCACATAAAAATTTGCAGCGCATATCTTGAGAAACATACATAATCAATGAATATGCTTGAGAAAAATATAAACCAACCTACATTTTTCACTTTGTCCTAGATGTAACTATGAAGATTCTAATTTTTGTAATCTTTAAATATGTACTTGATACCCTTAGAATATAGCCCCAAAAGTTATTATACCAGATAATCTATATATTGTAAGGTATTCATACATAATTTTACATCTGCAATAATGCACTTATTATCTGTCAAACATATATTTACAGCAATATTTGGTACATTTTAGGAATACATAAGTTAGGGTGTTGTTAACCTGCAATGATTTATTAGTCAGATACGTAGTTTAGTCAAGGTGACAGGCATGGTGATGAAAAAAAAACAATACTAAAAATAACTGTGTTAACCAATTAGGGATCACTTCTATTTATTTCTAATGTGGCAACTCAGCTCATGTATGAATTGAAGTATTACAGCTCTCATTTTCCAGACCAGGAATATAATACAGTGAATTAGCAATTTGTACAATGTCACATGATTTGAAAGAACAAAAAACTGAGATTTGAACCTTGGCAATATAAACAGATTCTGTGTTGTTGATAGTTTAATGGAACCAGAGAAATAGAGATGAGTAAGACAGCATTCCCTTTGAATGTTTAGAGTCAAGTAGAGAACCATGACTACAAAAAGATATAGGAAGATAAAAGGATGATGGTGGTAAAAGTGAAATGAATCTATGAAGGGGTGAGCATATATGAGTTGATGGAAATAGTAAGACTCCAACATGCCTATATCAGACTATAGTGTCAGGTATCGTGTGGGCAGAGACTGAACAAAGAATAATCCATACCCAGTGAGCTCCATGAAGAAATTGACATAAGATTATATTTAAGAATTTGACAGAACATCAGGTGAAATTAAGGAAATTCAAATAAATATAAACCAGATAAATCTTGACTAACATCAGCAACTAATCTATGATTCAGAAATAATGTATTTTTGCTGATGTTATCAATGAACAGGAAATATTATTCAGCAATACCATTCATTTATACAAATAGACTGCATAGACATCAAAAAATAAAATGAAATAAGTGTTTAAAGATTTCATATAGATCTGGTATGCATTTTTTATTTAATTCAATTCTCTTTGAGAAAAGTAATATAAAAAAAGCAGAATTTCTTGTCAACATAAAGCTATTTATAATTTGTTCCTCATTGTTAGGTATAATGAAGCTGTCATTTATAAGAGGTCAGGGAGTAAATGGCAGAATATAGAAAATTTCTTTCTCGGGGCTTCTTACATAATACTTTTTTTCCCTGCATACAATATTGATATTTAAGTGCAAAGTAGTCTAAAGAGCATTGCTAATGAGAATCACTTTTTACCATAAAGTGCAATAAATCATCAGCTCTTTTCTAATTACTAATAAAAATAAACAAAGTTTTAAAAATGAGCAAGTCTTTGAAGATGAAAAAGTGCTTCAAAGATTACTTGTATTAAAAGAAGTTTTGAATTTAATTTCCACCTTTTTCTCTTAACTCCATCTACAAAGTAGCATTTGTGTATTTGTGTGTGCGTATAGTTATGTACATATGAGGGAAGACAATATAACACTAACCCAACACTAAAACAGTTCTCTTCTACCCTCCTATATCTAGCCATCAAAACAGTTTTTACTTTTCATATTTTTGAGTACATGAACTTTATTTCCTAAACTACAACACTGCCATTCAACTTTAGTGCTTTATATTTTTAATATACCATGTATTGCTTTTACTCTGAAAAATAGTGGTATGTATATCTATTAAAAATTACGCCTGTGATTAATAGGGCAAAACCAACAATTCCACAGCATTTCTTTTTCATTCTGTCAGGAATAATGACACAAGCCAATTTAGCATGGTTTTAAATATTATATGTTGAATTATCCTGCCTTTAATGAGTACTGATGTATATATAATATATACAGAATATCACTTAAAGGTCAAATTTTAAAATAAATGTTTGTCTTTATTTTATTTCTTATAATCCTGAATCTAAGCATGTAGTTTCCATTGTCTCCATTGTGTCACCTATTATGCTACTATTTGTAGTGTTAAGCATTTTTCCAACTTAGCCAAATAAATATCAGTCCAGAGCCCTTTACTAATCAGTGATGTTATTGACAAAAATTATGCTCCAAATTATGGTTGTCCTACTAAGAGTAGTAGTTTTTGGTCAAATGTGGAAGAATGAGTGTGATGGGAGGACATAAACTCAAGTTACATATGAGAACATGGTAAGTTGTGAGTTTATGTGAACCAGAAAAATAAATAACTTCATGGGATATGAAAGAAGGGGAGAACTACCTAATTAATACATGATCAATCTATTGTACTGTCTGTTCAGACATATCAAATACATTCAGGTAAAAAAAAAAAGTGGATAACCAAATAACCCAAATTGTCACCAAAGAGACAATCTTCTCTAATAAAGTTATCTTCTTAAACAACCCCTCCAGACTGTTAAAAAAATCAAAATAAGATCATATAAAGTAGAATATTGGTAGAAGATGTATTCAGTGGCATGGGACTACTAGGATCGGTAAGTAATGTTTCAAAGTATATTTGGTTTGGGCAAGTATATAAACTCTTTTAGTTTGTAGGAAACCAAGGAGGACATACTGAATGACAGAGCTAAAAAACTTTTCAATTTTACGATCAGATAATCTGCAGGGAGTTGGTAAATTTTCTTATTCAACTATATAATAAGTGGAAAAGAATGGAGGCCCACAGAAATAAATGCATAGATCAGAGCTACATGAAATTGTTAATTTTAGTGTGTGGTATTTATTGTCTCTCTGTTTTTCTGAGACTCGGAGTGTACACGACACAACAAATAATTTCTTAAAACAGTTAAAGTGAAAGAGTAGATTCCACTAGATCAGGGAATTCATCATTCTCCTAAAGTAACAGAAAAGAAAATTCACTTTCTCCAGGACATGGGGGATGGAGTAAAGAGGAAAGGGGAACGGAGTGACTCTTAGCAGCAAACTAGAGTCATTCTCCACTGAAGATTTCAAACAAAGGAAATTTATTGCAATGGATGCAGCACAAAATACGGTCAGAGAAGAACTCTGTTGAACCCCAATATTTTTTAACCTTTCAGAAATCAGCGTGACCTCTGCTTCAGAGAGTCTGTAGATTTGAGCAACATTCTGAAAGGTTAAAAAAAAATCATGGTGTTAGAATGCTGTGCAGGAGTATATTGCACAAAAGGTGGATCTCTCACTGTGCAAGAAAAGAGGTCACGCTGGGTGAGCCTCCTTATGTCAGCATTTCAATTTTAAAGCAATCTGTATGCTGTATTGTTGTAGAATATCATTATTTCTCATAAATAACCTAATTTAAACCAATCACTACCATAATCATTCAGTTGGATACAGTAATAAAATATAAACAGATATGTATATATTTTTTATGCATGATAGAATATAGTCACCTTTATTTTCAAAGAAATTACATATTATATTGGTGTGAATGTTTATTACAGTCTGGGAAATCTACAGAGACAGATCGTTACTTATTTTTGGAATAAATAAAATATGGCAAATTTTAACATTATTCCATGAAATCAATTAATTATGATATAGTACTTTTTTTTTGCAAAGCAGTTGTTTGATATTAGAAAATATTTATTTGCAAAAATGTTTTCTATACAAGTGAAAGAAGAGATTTTCCTATCTTTTTCTTAGACTATGCAAAGTATTTTCATTTTTAAATGATTATTAGTTTGCTAATTTAATATTATCATATTGTTAACATTTAAATGATAACTTGTATATTCTCAGTAGAAATAGTTGCTCATTTCACTGCACAGTTTGGAATAACAATTTAATCTACGGCTTGGAATTTGAAGATAAAAGTAATATTGCAACTTTAATATGTATACTGAATACTTAAGAAATTTCTTTTTCTATGGCCAAACTACCAGAGAGGAATGAAAATAAATGTAGACATTCATTCAAAATATAAAAATTAAAATATTTCTATTTTTATGGCCAATTAAACTAGATATCACAAATAAATTCTAAAACTCATGTTCCTTTTTTATATGTGACTCTTTTCAACTTAATTTACCATTAACTTTTTAATATTAGCGAAAATAAAATTTCGGTAATAGCATCCACTATCATTTTAATATGAAATCTGTACATAGAATAAAATATTTGCTATCATTCAAATATATTGGATGTCAACAATAAAAAGTTTGACATTACAAGAAATCTTGAGAACTAGATAGTTTCTATTTCTGCATTTCTTCAATAATCCGTACCAGTTTTTAGTAAAGTAAATATAATGCATTAAAAAAAGCATTTCTTTTTAAAAAATGTCTTCATACTCCCTACATACCATATAGTTGTATTTATAAAAGGGGGGGTTGAGTGAGAATTTAATCACAAATGTTGAACGAAATCCACTACTTATCAATAATTCAAAATATCTTACAAACTTGTTATAAATGATTCTTAATAGATTTCAGTACTTTATAACACAAAGCAAAAACATTTGTGTCATTTTAAAGGTCTCTCATACTGTAGGAATTCTTTGGAGTTTCAATCTTTGACATGCAACAATTTTTTTTTATTTATTAACTTCAATAATCTCTGGAATGTTTGAGAGGATAATAAGCTTTTAAAATAACTTACATTTCTCCTTGGTACAATGTATGGTACTGTAGATGTTTCGTTATAAATCAAAATGATTATCCCTTAGTATGACCTGGTACAACTGCTATGATATTATCATATGAGTCTCCTTATATATCTCAAAGTATGACATCCATCACAGCATTGGTTACCATGCCGCTCTAACACACAAATTACACTTGATGATTAGTGTAATCTAAAATGTTTCTTTGGTTTAGGTAATCCTTTTTATCTATATGGTCTTATTTAATTTGAAATTTTCAAGTGGACACCTATAGAAACTATTGTTGGCAAATGCTTCAGTTTAAAGTCTCTTTACTGAGCAACTGATTAGTTTCGAAAATTCAGAAACAAATTACCATTATTTTTTGGCCAAGAGTCGATTTCTTTTTCAGCCTTTCTTTAAAAATTCATAAAATTACATGGAATTCTAAAAAGAGAAATGACTAGAAAACAGATGACCACATGTTCTATACTACTCTGGAAAATGATCAATGGCTAGAATTAAACCTGTCTGCAAATGAGATTACATAAAGTGGATAATATTCTAAAAGTATTGAAATGTGGATTCAACAGCTTTAAATTACCTGGATCTCCTAATTGAGTGTGAAGAGAAAGTCCTATATGGTAAGATCTTACTAATATGTATATACAACATTAGTTGTCCCCATAATGGTGCTACTATTCTCTGGATCCGACACATTTCCAGTTTATAGTTCATTTTGTGTAGGAACAGAGGAATATTAGTACCTTGAAGAACATCAAATATAAAATGGCATGCATTCTACAAATAAATCAAGATGATATCCCAATCTCTTTATATATATATATATGTATATATACATATATATATTATATGAAAAAATGGTACAAAACATGAACAATCCCTCTCTAATGCAGAAATCTTCCACTTATAGCAACTCTTAAGACCTGGCTATGATTACATGGGCCGTAATGACACAAAGAACATTGATATTTGTGGAAAGAAATTTAAGTTAATTAACTGTGTTCCCTCTTTACTAGCTTTTAATAAAAATTTTGTTCTACTTGAATAGGTTCTAATTTAAGCAAACTTTATTTGCTTAGTTAATTACTTTTGTTTTTGAAGTTATTTCTCTAAAGATATTACTAGCAGTTTGGAAAACATGCTGTTCAGGATTGCTTTGACATATGTGAGTAAAAAAAAAAAGATGCTGAAAATATCAAACAAATGCCTTTGGTTTGGAACATTCATCCTTAAACATCTGTTAAAAACAATTGGTATTACACCAGAATGCAAACAAATTTCTCACTTTTGAACCCCACTAGACTTGAAACATATAAAATTTATAACAAGTCAGATGAGCCTTAGTCTCAATTCCTAAAAATGCTTTCTCTCCTTACACCCACTAATAATGTGCTTGGAGGAAATAAACCTCATTCTTCAAAATTGTATCCTGGATTTACAATGTCAAAACCTTGCTATTGCTCTTAAATTTTAATTCAATGTTATGGTCTTGCTTTCTGACCACCTAAAAATGACAGATTTTAAAATAAGTACTACTATTCCTTTACACATTCATAAAAACCCTCATTTGAACTATTTGGAACAGAGCTGCAAAGTATTTATTGACTTTTAACTGTGATAAGTTATGTTTTTGTCCTACTTTAGGTTGAGGCTTTATTTTCTATTTTACATTATTTTTATACATAGGGTTTTAGGAGATTCACATTTCCTTTGCTAAGAAAATATACAGAGCAAATTTTCATCCAAGTCCTTCTATCTCTTTTAAAACTGTGCCAAAACCAGAAGCATTGCCTTTGGATTCTTTCAGAACAGCAGTATTCTCAGCAGGTATGTCCAGGGCAGGTGGTTAGTGAAACTAGTAAGCAAGACTGGAATGACAATGTCTCCCCTGTTTTCCTCACAGGCAACTGGGAGCAGTACACTATCCAAGGGTGTTTGGTAGGCTCCAACACACCATAAGTTGCTATCAATTCTTGAAGTTTACTGAAGCATTTCATTTTGCTGTGTTTTCAATAGCAGAAATAACATAATATGCATTGAGTGGTAATAATAGACATTGTCTTTGAGTTTGATTATAAGATTAACATTCAAACACCAGTCACTCCAATTACACAAAATTCAATTTCATATATCATATTCAGTATCACATGACGATAATTTCTAAGATAATCTAGGTTGTTTTGCTCCTTAGCATTATAGGACATCATATCATTACATTGTATTATGTTATAATTTGTGTATGAATGCATTATTCATAGTCACATATACTAGCAATTTTGTGTGCTTAGTTAGAATTTGTCACGGTAGTTTTAACTATCTGATAGATATGGGTTTATTTGTTCACTAGTTCAATACCATGAGGGCAAATATTTGCTCATTCATTGTTACATCCATTCTCATCCACAAACTTGAAAGAGTACCTACAATTTAATAAGTGGTCAAAAAGTGTTTATCAAAATCTAGTAGACCTAATCTTTACAGTGCTTCTATTTCATAAGAAGCTTAGATTATGTATACGCAAAGAGGGAAGCCAGTCTATTTTACTTTCTCCTGCAGAAATTGAGTTTCAGTATTACCCAGTCTTGGTAAACAATCAAAGTGTAGCTCTTTGAGACCCCTTTGAAGTTGCTCACAGGTGTTCAGTGATGTATTTCCCTCAAACAAGGGCGTTTCCCCCTCCTTGTTCCATGCTGCCACCCTACTAGGCAAAATTTTAGACTGGGTTTTGTGATTGGACTGAGATCTGGTGCATTAGAAACAAACCTCCCTCTTCCAAAAGGTGGGCAAGGGTCCTCATTATCCACACCTGACTGAAAACACAGGAGTTCAATGATTGTCTGTGACCCACATCTTCAGGAGGGAAGGGACAGTGTGTCTTCCCATTCCTATGCAGAATTTCTGAAAAGCTTAGGTTAACATAGCTTTGGGATTTCCCTGGCCTGTTCTGTGCTACTGCAATTAGGCCCCAGACTGAGTAAATTTATACAGACTATTTTATGCCTGGGAGGGACAGAGGTTTCACGTGCTGGGAGCAAACTTCTCCCCTCTTACAAGGTGTCCACCTGACAGCAAGAATATGCGGGGATTCAATAACCAACCATAGTCTCCAGCTTCATGAGGGGAGGGGTTCTAGGTTCCCCACCCCCCACCCCACCTTTGTGCAACATAGTTCATTTTCCTTTCTTACAAAGCTGGTTGTGGCATACATTATGCCACTGTTGTGTTTTCAGCTCTGTTCTCTCTTTCCTGACAGCTAGTGCCATGAGCATTTGGTCACCACCTTTCATGATGCAGGTGCGTGGGAAATGGGGTGATTTATGAACTGTGTGTCCTATTTACATATTTCCTGGATTATTAAGGAGAGATTTTCCTGATGCAGCTAACTCTGCTGTGTTTTCTAAATATGTACAAGTGTCTACGGCCATACCACCCTGAACGTGCCCGATCTTGTTTAAATATGTACAAGTATACTTCTTTTTAAAATAAACTGAATATCTTTCTGACTTGTATACCAGAAAAAAGCATTGAATAGATCAGACTCTATTAGAAGTACCCATTGATTAACTCAAAATTAGAGGAACTTGAACTACAAATGAGAAATTTATTCACATGTGGCCTCTAATGAATTGTAATCATGAAGATGTGGTCATACACATCTGGTCAAGGAAGGCAAGAGCAAGAAGAGAAGTAGTTTTTGTTTGTTTGTTTGTTTGTTTGTTTTTGTTTTGTTTTTGAGACTAGTTCTCACTATTTTTGCCCATGAAACCACAGGCTCAAAATTGCCCAGGGTACCATGGACTCAAGCCATCCCTAGCCTCAACTTCCCAGGTAGCTGTGCATGCCACCACATCAGGCTATTTTTTTGGAACTAGGTCTCACTATGTTGCCCCGAACAGGATTCAAACCGTGATCCCTGGTCCCGGCAGTGGCTTCCTAGGTTGCCGCTTACAGGCATGTGCTACCATGCCAGACTGAAGTCGTTTCATATGTGGGCTTACCTCACTAGAAGTCATCTAAGATTTATTTTGACCACAAATAGGTCAACAAAGAAAACAAAATGGAAGCTTAAAAATAATTAATACAGAATAAATCTAAAATGAAAGATGAGCCAAGTGTAAAGCAAATAACAAGGTAGTAAATGAAAACTCCACCTTACAGATAATCACATAACTTATCACATAACATAACAATGATGATGAAATGAAATGACTATGTAACACAGAAAAGCAAAACCCAGCTAGATGCAACCCATATTAAATATATTTATTTTTTTAATATTTAAAAATTACACATATTTAAAAATATACATGTAAATAAAATAAGAGTAAAATAAAAGAGAATTAACAAGCAGCTAAATAGTTATAGTAATAGCTGTAGGAACCAATGTTGAGAAAATGCTGTTTTTTTTTTTTTTTTTTTTTTTTGAGATGAGGTCTTGCTATTTTTGCCCGTGGAACTGCAGGTTCAAGCAATCCCCAGCCTCAGCTTCCCAGGAAGCTGGGATTACAGGCGTGTGCCACCACGCCCAGCTACTTTTTTTTGAACTAGGTCTCACTACGGGCCCCAGGCGGGACTCGAACCACTATCTCCAGCCCTGGCCGCTTCATAGGTTGAAGCTTACAGGCATGATCCACCGTGCCTGGACTACGCTGTTCTTTTTTAATAAGAGATACCTTCAGGAATAAGAGAAATGTCCAAATCTAATGCATTCTAGCAATATAATACCACCTAAGAGGGATAGTGATTCAAAGTAAGTACAGCCTGCTACCACCTGTAGTAGTAGCTCCTGCCAGGGGCACAGATTTGATGCCAGTGCTAGAACCCTAGGGGCAGCAGCTTGAAACACCACCCTTACACTCCACTTTTGCCATAAAGCCCCTGCCAGCCTGGGCCAACCTACAGGCAGAATTTTCTGGGGTCTGCTGCTGGAGCCCCAGCAGAGCAGCTCACAATTGAGGCACTTGGTAATGAAACTAAAGTCTAGCCACCTGCTGCCACAGCTGCTGGTGCTTGTAGAGAGGCCTGGGCTGCATGGGTTGGGACAGTGGGCTAGAGGACCACCACTGCCACCCAGCCTCCAGGCATTACTCAGGCTGCTCACTGCAGTAAAAATGCTTATGCCCTGAGGCCTCTGGGTATCCAAAGGTCCCTGTTACACTATCAAGAATGGAATAGGTGATACTTAAGATCAGCTACAAAAATTCACCCAGCAAAAATGAGTGCAAAAGAAGAAGCAGGTAGGAAATCTGAGATTTAGTCATTGGTGTGTGATTGGGGGAGGGGGGGTGAGCAGGGGCAAAGTGGGGGAGGAACTAATTTGTAGTGCCTCTGATAATCTTGCTCTCTGGGCTCCATACCTGAGAATTGGCAGCCTGTGCGCTGTCCAGGTGATTCACAAGTTGCAGACAGGATTTGGAATTTTTATCTTCTACTTCTGGGGCTTTTAAACCCACAGAGTCCTGCCAACATTGTTACCATGGCTATGGAATTGGGAATGATATTCTCATGATAGCCAAGTATTTGGCTAAATGCTTGCTTCACTTCAACACCTTTGTAGAAAGTCCCCAGTCTGTGCTAGCAGGTCAATCATAGTTGAGGTGAGTAAAAAAAAGAAAATCACAGGAAAATAGTCTGGAAGCTGGCACCTATATGTTACTGAAGTTTGCGAAGTGGCAGAATAAATGTGAAATTATTGAAGATACCTGAGACAAAGACCTCATGATTCGCTTAGAATGGTAAAGGAAAAGATGAGCCATCAACCCCTTCCCCATGAAGAAGTAAATCAAGTCTATGAGGACTGGGAACACATGAGTTTTCTAATGGGCACAAGAGGCCCTTGAGTATGCCCTCAAGATGCATCACTAAACTAATAGTTGATTTTGCAGTAGAAGTGTTTTGTTCTACCTAAATTCAACACCTGGAAAGAATGAAGCGAAATTTTTAGATGAAAAACCACACTCTGGGCCGAGCATAGTGGTGAATGCCTGTAACGGCAGCCTAAGAAGCCGCGGCTGGAACCGGGGATTGCGGTTCGAGTACCGCTCTGGGCAAAGTAGAGACCTAGTTCCAAAAAACAAGCTGGGCGTGGTGTTGCGCGCCTGTAATCCCAGCTCCCTGAGAAGCTGAGGCTGGGGATGGCTTGAGTCCGTGGTACCCGGGACAATGTGAGCCTGCAGTTCCATGGGCAAAAGTAGCAAGACCTAGTCTCAAAAAGAAAAATCACACTCTGAAGACTTTCCCTTTTAGGTATGAATTAATTTGAAAAATTCCAGAGCACTGATTGAGATTGAGATTATCAAAGACACCACCGACTTTATGCCAATCATATTTGTTAACAGAGATGTTAGTATTTTGGGAAACCCGCCCTTTAGGAAAGAATCTCTATTTCTAGCTTTGAAAATAAATCTAATTAATCTAGGCCAATTATGTAATTGTTAGTGATTTGTTTGTTTATGCATGTGGCAAATAATCTTCAAGGTAAACCATTTATTTGGTGGAGGTATGTTGAAGGAAATGGTTTGCTCCCTTCATTCTTCATCTCTAGAAGAGGTATCATCTTGCTCTGAAACATCACATATCATGATAGGATGGTGTCGGTCATTTTTAGGATTGAATACAAAGTTTGTTTGTTTACAGTTGGAAGGAGAAAGATGTTGAAGAAGATACAGATATCAGTGAATCACTGCATTAACCAATCCTAGAGCTAATGTGCCTTGTGATTTAAAAAAAAAAAGGAAAAAAAAAAAAGGAAAACTAAAGACAAAATAGCAGCAGCAAATTCCCATATATGAATAATCACCTTAAATTTAAATGAACTGAACTTACCAATCAAAAATCACAGAATGACCAATGGATTAGAAAACAAAACCCAACCATGTATTATCTCCAGGAGATCAGTCAGATCGCCAGACATAAATATGGGCTCCAAGCAAAAGGTTTGAAAAAATCCTCTAAACAAATGGTACACAAAAAAAGTGAAGGATGATCACATCAATATCAAATAAAATAAGCTCCTAACTAAAACTGTTAGCTAATGACAGGAATGTTCATTATATAATAATTAAAGGATCAGTACATCTGGATAAACACATTGTTTTCTGAATTTCAAAATCAGGCTGAACCACAACTTGAGTAAACTCCTACTATTCTTTTTTTTTTCCTTGTCCCCACCCCAACTGCTAGTATTCTTGAACAATATGATATTGAAATAAGAGAGATCTGTGAGTGAGAACTCGTTTTCCTATTACTATGGGCAAAAAACATTTTAATATTTTTTTAAATAAATGATGTGGTCATTTTTGAAAGAATAAATATTTCACTCAAAAGCCAAAATCTTAAATAATATTCTAAATTCCAATTTTAAAAGATAGAGTAAAAAATAAAAATAAATTTTAAGAAAATTTAAAATCATAAGCGAATATGTATTAGTTTTATCTGATAACCTCAAACTGGAAACAATCCAAATGTGCATCAATAAGAGAATAGGAAGCTACATTTTTCTACATTTATATGATGGACTCCTACTCAGCAAGCATCAGGACCCATTAAACTATACAAACAAATTACTAATATCAAAACCTGTGCTGAAGAAAGCTCATAAATATGACAGTGTATGTGATAGAAGTTTTTTATATTACACTTTAGAACAGACTTTAACCTTAATTTCTGGTGATAGAAATCTTAACCTTGATATCCTATGGGGATCAGAAACCAAATAGAAAGCATATGAGGCAACTTTTTGAGTGATGAAAATGTTCTTTGTTATAACGAGGTTGTCAGTGACATTTGTGAACACATTCATTAAATTACCTTGAATTGTGGGAATAGAATGTGTATTTCACTGTGTTTAAGCTTTACTTGTTAGAAATATATAGGTTGCTTTCAACAAAGAAGTGAAATGAGTGGGATAATTTTACATGTACATAAATATTCCTTCATATATTTGTCCCAGCAATGAGCATACATATGTCATACTTTCCATATTGTTTTACAAAATATCATGATAGTAAAATACAGTCATCCATCTCTTAGGAAGAAACTGCTTAACTGACTAGGCAGATATTGATTTTTGGAATAATGAGTATCTGACTAAATAAGCTAGAAAAAAGTGGGAGGGGGTCACTCAGTCAATCATCTTTGATTCTGTGTAAAAAAGTAAAGAGATAATAGGTTATCAATGGTAGCAAAATAATTTAATTGATTGTGGTGTTAGCAAGAGGCACCCAGCTATCCCACACCCACATGCTAAATAGGCCTGCCATCTGTTGCGTAAAAACAAATATACTCCAATGCAAAAGACCTTCAAAGGAAAAGAACGTTAATAAATTAGCATGTGATGGAAAGAAGAGAAAGAATATAGTTTAAAAGTTTTCCCATAAAACACCCAAATTTACCCATCCCCTCATGGGCAAATGCCCAAACAGGACTGGCCCAAGGCAGGGTCACTGAAGCCCAAAATATTGCCACACATTTAAGGTACTTTCTCATAGGAGAGCTTTAGGAAAGGAGCAGAAGGGTCCAGGCAAATCTGGAAGGAAAAGAGAAAAATCAAAACCCAATCATTGTCAGCCTCCTCATGGGTCTCTCACCAATCCACGTCTCTTTGAAGTGTCTTCTTTCATGTTTTCCAAGTGTCTGCTATCAGCCCAAGTCAAGAAGCAAGTGCAATTTCTGCAAGTCTCTCAGCTCCATGTGCCTCTTTCAGTCTCCTCCGTCTCTCTCTGCTTCTTCCTATTCTGTCCTTCTTGTCATTTCTAGCTTCATCTCCCTGCTCATCATTATCTTTCTGTAAGGTGGGGCAGGGAATCTGGAGCCTTCCCTGGGGATTACCCCAGTGGGACCTTAAAAAGATGTTCTTGCAACCATTCATTCACTCATTCATTTCATTCATTTAACAAGTATATGAGTTTCTCTGATATTTCTAATCTTATTCAGGCAAAACAGGAATGTATTGATGAGGAAAATATGACATTAATTTTCAGCTGAATATAAAAGTGAGAAGCAAGAGATGAAGTAATTGATTATTTTAGCTGAAATCTAAGAAATAACTTAATTGTAGCAGTTATTTTCTTCCTCTAATACAAGAAAAGACTGCATGAAAAATAAAACATATGGGACTTATATATTCAACATTAGAGTTAAATATATTTGTTTCATCAAGTAAGAACAATCTTTACTTGGTAATAGTAGACTTTTAAAGTACACTTCCAGAATTTTTCTATTACTAAGGGATAAAATTTATTTGGGTTGATAAATAAGCAGAAATAATATCACCATATATATTTATTTGGTAAGGTTTTCATTGTAAAATAACAGTCAATGTTGTATTACTTTATCAGTTTGATCTGAATAATTTCTCTATATGTGCATAGGTTATCTGCCAAGAGGAAACACAAGGCAACTACAAAAGAAATTCTGCATATTCTTTAAGTTCTCCATTTATTTTTGGTTTTGGATAAAATCAGAATTTTATGGAGACTTTTATAAATATAGAGTATTTTACTATGCAATATACATTGTTATTATTGTATTTTGCTAAAAACAGTCTATATATATATATATATATATATATATATATATATATATATAGGTGTGTAAGCTAGCATAAGTAGCAAGTAAAACATCCCTTTAGAAATTATTTCAAACAATAAAATATTCATTTATGGGGGAAAATTGTATCTTGTCATAACTTAAAAATGTGAAATCTGTAAAAAATGGGACTCAGAACTTAATATTAGGAGATACCAGTCTCTCTAAGCAAGATTATTTCCTCCTTGCAAGTCTGTATTGTACTGTTGATTTAAACCACAATTTAAAACACTTTTTTACCTTAAAAATGTAGTAGCAATTCAGAAGAAATATAGAATGTTCAAGAAAATTACTTACTAAACACATCTTAGATTTTACATAGAGAAGTTATTTTTTTCAATGAGTATCTATATCTATCAATGTGTTTATCTGAGAATATAAATCAGAGGCACAAATCATTGCTACAGTGCACAATATCAAAAATGGTTGTAAATTTTCTTTTAACCTTTATGACAATATGGGTTACAATGCAATTTGCTATTTATGATTCTAGGATTTCATGATAAATGGAAAATAAATTGATATGCTTATAAAATTTAATGAATATCATAAGTCATCTAGATATCTTTGGATAAAATATGGAATACCAGATAGGGAATTTATATTTATCATAAGAAAAATACTTCAGAAATGGTCTTGCTCATTTGCCTTAGTTTACACAAAGTATAGACAATATTTGAATATAGTTCTTTTGAAGCTAAATTTCCAAATTTGACAGTATATATAAACTCTACCACATACTATCCTTCAATTTACTCTTGTTATATTACAGTAGCTGAAGTATTTTCTTACTGACTATCCATAACTTAAACATGGCTAATGTGTGCATTATAAGAATAAAATGAGATTGAAATATATGTTTTCTTTAGAAAACACCTATCATATTCAATTTTTCAATATCCTCTATATCTCTGTATGACCCAAACAAATATTGTCCCTTAAATGTTTTGATTATTGTTTATTCAGTGCCTATTCCTTTTAAAAAAACTGAACCTCTATATTAAATATTGTGTATTCTTTTGTTTCCTGTGTTTGGCAGTGTGTTCAATACAGAATATGCACCGATGAAAGGTATTGAATAGTGAGCTGTTTACCCAATCACCATGAGTTCTACTTATGGAGCTCCACTCCTTAAATCAAGAAGATAGGCTAATTTGGCTTTATCTGATAGACTGATACCTGCTTTATGCACTGCTTCATCTGAGAAAGAGGACAGGATGATGGGAGCATTATTTTTAATGAAAATGTAGAATTTAAAACCTGTGCAATGGTAGTAAAGAGGTAAATCTACATTAAGGATAGTGAAAATTATTAAATACTAGGGACAACATAGGCAGAAAAGTGGAAGGTAGCACATACTGTGGATTTGTGAGGAAAGAATTTTATACACAAATGCAAACTTAGAGTATTCACTACATACACAGGCAGTTGGAAGAGAGAAATCTAATCCTGAGGTTCAATCAGGCAGAGAGGCAGTAGAAAGTAGGAAAGTAATGAGGTAAGGAACAAAGGTGAACAGGACTTACTAGCAAAATTAAGGAAAGGGCTATAATGGAGGGAGTAAAAATATATCTTAAATTTCAGGTAGTCAGTTTTCTGACATGCATTTAATGTGTCTTTCTGATAACGTGAATTTGCAATTTTAATCTTTTATGGATTTTATTTTAGTTTTTGTATTTTTTGTTTGTATTTTTTGCTTGTATGTATTTCATAATTCATCTTTCATATTGGATAGTGGAAGGTTGATAAAAGGCTTCCATTCGAGAAGAAGAGAGAAAACTCACTGGTAGCTTGTTCATTCCTTAGAGTTATTGACTATCAATTATCAGGACAGAGTGGGGTATTGTCAAATGTGAGAGGTGTCAAATTTGCCTTCCTGGGTCTTGAAGTTCTAACCACTTCTATGTCATGTGAACCTTACTAGCAAATGCTCCTAGATGAACATATTATGACTGGTGTTCCTGAATCTCTTGCCTCTACTTGTCTTGTTTTCCTACATGTAGCTGCCTCAGGGGCTTCTGCTTTTTCTGAAATGTTGACTTCTCCTTCCTGCTTTTACTCCTTCTGAATCTTACACCTACCAATCATCATGTAATTATCTGAAGGTGGTCAAATTGTTTCAACCTCTTACCCTATTAAACTTGTTAAAATGCTTTTATAGTTTGATATCTCCCATAGTCATACTAACTGGAGTTTCAAAATTATTGCTTATCTGATTCTGGAAAATTTTCAAATTCCACCTATCAAATCCCTCGTACCCCTCTTGCCTTGTTTT
This sequence comes from Uropsilus gracilis, assembly GCA_004024945.1. NCBI lineage: Eukaryota > Metazoa > Chordata > Mammalia > Eulipotyphla > Talpidae > Uropsilus > Uropsilus gracilis. The sequence goes on from PVHY01016509.1 coordinate 27,155, forward strand.
ATTTTTATGACAGCTTATCATTCTGATTAACACTTCTGTGTATTTTTTTAAGTAAGATTCATGGTTTTGTTTTTTAATTTATTTATTTTTGAAACAAGTGTACCTTTTTACATTCCCAGCAGCAAAGAGTGTTTCAACTAGTATACATTCTTGACAAAATTTGGTGGTGTTGGTGCTTTTCGTAATTGAGTAGTAGTTTATATTTATATATCATTGTCTACCCCAAGGTTCCCCCACCTCCCTAATACCTATCAACCATCTTAATCCTCTGTGCCCTCTGCCTCCCCTGTTTTGTCCCTCCTCTTCCTCTCCTCTCCATGGTTTGGTTGTGTTGGCAGTTTTAATTTTGTCTTATCCGTTTTTTTTTCCCCTATATCCTTCATATAAATGAAACCATCCCATATTCCTCTTTTTCTTTCTGACTTTTTTCTGGATTCCTTCTAGCTCCATCCATGTTGCTGCAAATGATATGTTTGTCTTCTTTGATTGATACATAATATTCCATTATGTAAATATACCACATTTCTTTTAGCCATTCATCAGTTTGGGTTGTTTCCATATCTTGGCAATTGTAAATCATGCTGCAATGAATATGCACATACAGGTGTCCTTTTTAAGTAGTGTTTTCATATCCTGTGTAGATTCGCAGTAGTGGGATTGCTGGGTCAAATGGGAGTTCCACTTTCAGTTGTTTGAGGGTTCTCAAACAGTTCTGTTTTTATAGTGAATACAATTTATGCACAAAAAGATTCATATTTTAGTCTTCTTTCAAATGTTCATTTTCCTACACCACATTTTTCCTTGAATTTTTAATAGTCAAGTTATTTATTTTCTCTGTTAATTTCAAAAATATTTTCTTTTATCTCTGAAGAACAACATCTAATTATGTCATCCCAGTTACTCAAATATTAGAGTGATAATAAATTTTGCACCTACATTTCTGAAAAAAAGCAATAATGCCTGGATCAGACAATAAACCACATTCCTACAATGTGTGAATTTTGTTACTGAGAACTTCTAGAAAATACTATATATTTTCTTTACTACTACCTGAGAGAAATCAATGTTTAAACTTAGTGTCCTACATTTAAATATTCAGAAATTATAGCTTTAAATATGCTATAATAATTAATTTCTTATTATTTAAATTAATGCTAGTTCATTCATATTGATAAAATACTATTCATATTGATAAAATAGTAGTATTACTATTTGCCTGCTAGAATCAACTATATATGAGATTTTCATGATATGACTTTTCTGTCAACAATGTATTTTTAATAACTTATTGATATGTATTAATAAATTATTAAATGTCTATTAAAATCTGAATGAATTACCTTAATGGGATTCAGCAGAGCTAGCATTTACTTTCATTGCAAGTCACTGTTTATTAACTGTTAGACATTTGTTCTTGCTGTTTTCAACAGATTTTTTTTAAATCAACTTATTTAGGAGGGCCTCACATCTGGGTTTAGCTAGCAAAGGATATAAGTGGAAATAACAGAATCACTGACCTGACTTCATTGTTGCCATGTGGTGGTCAAGAGCATCAATACTAAAAGAGAATGATGCCATGGTACAAATGACTGGGCAAAACCATGCAAATATTTGTATGATGGTAGTTAAGTTAAAATAATAGTAAGGTATCACCCAACATATATCAGAATTGCTATCATCTAAGAGAAAATAATAGTGAAGATGTGAAAAACACAATCCTTATTGGTTATTGATGGAATGTAAAATGGAGCTCTCATTTTGAAAGACATTCAATAAGCTGTTATATTAACCATGATGTCTTGCTCTTGATAGAGTGACTAAGAGGAGGTTAGCTTAGCAAAGGCAAAACTATTTTTACTGAGGCATTGAACGTGAGTAATTGACAGGCAAATGGAAAATGATGTTTAGACAAGGAAATCCAAACTAAATTCTCCAAAAGTGGAGTAAAAAAATTATTAATCCAAAATTAAAACAAAAGAAAATATGTAAAATGGAAAAAAAAATGAAAACTGGCTTTGCTCAATAGTAAGGAATAGATTGAGTATCACTTGTTTAAGGTAACTCTTAATTGCTATATGCTGCTTTTAATGCCCATATGATATTTTATAACATAACACTCAAAATCCTGTTTATCATTACCTCTAAAAATAGATATTTATTTGTCCCCATGTATAAGTTCTGCCACTATGAAAGTGATCGTATTCATTTTCCCTTACAGACCAAGGATAGAGATTCTCGGAGTAAATACTCAGGAGGATATTTGGAACATTAGTACACATTATTCATTTTACCATGCCTTGTTCTGCAAAAGTTTTTGTAACTGCATTGGAACATAAAGTTTCCTAGATCCCCAATGTCAACATTATCTTTTAATTTTTGCTAATCAAGTCATCTTAATTCTACCTCTTTATTAATCTGAATGTTCATTGTTTTGAACTTAGTTTTAACTTAATGTGGATAGTCTAGTTTAATTCAGCTGCTAATCATATTTATAGTCTTTTCTCACCTGTTTCTGCTATGTTATTAGTTGTTTGAAAGAGTTTCTCTTAAATTTCTGAGTCTAATCCCTTGTTGGTTGTTAGTGTTGTAAATTCAGAGCCTGGGTTGGCATTCCATCTGTTATCTTTGTTTATGTGCTTTATTGGATAGAAAATCATGAAGCTTAAGATTTATAGTTTATATATCTTCAATTTGAAATGTATGGGATATTTTCTTCTTTCTAAATTCACAAAGAGATCACTTTCTAGTCACAGTGAAGGAACAGATTTCCTTTAACTTCACTCCTCAGTCAGCACCAGTAGCTTAAAAACAGCATTTTCCCCAGGTGTTCCTCAAAAAAAAAAAATTCTACTGAATTTTTCACTAAATACAATGATCAAGCGTCACCCCAAGTTCAAAAAGCTTTGCTTTATGATATGCCTTGAATGGTTAGTCCCAGCTTGGTTAACTCAACTTGAGAAAATGAGGCTGCTTCTAATGGAATATCCCATTGAAGTGCTCTCTTTTGTCACCTAGAAGCATCTGTGAAGTCAGTATATATATATGAGTCAATACCATAATCATAAAAAAGCAAATAAACTTTGCTTTCATTTGTGCTCTATATACAGATAATAAAGAAGCTTACATTTCCATAATTAATCTGTTTTTCACATTCAAATTCATATCATCAATGAATATTTATATTTATACTTAATGAACAATCTATTTAATGAAAGACATTTGGCTTTGAAAAATTTATGCCTGAGTACCAACTCTGCTACTTAATGAGTAACCTTGGGTACTTTGACAAGTTATTTGACTCTTTGATTCTGAGTTTACACACATATAAGACAGAGATAATGATGTTGATGATGATTTATATAAAAAAACTAATTCACATTACAGAACCCAGGTGTTTGGTTAAGCCTTTAATATGCAGTACTGTAATAGTCATTACAATAACAAAATGAAATAAATCATGAATCACCTTTCAAGGATGAGGAAAATTTTGGTGAGACTAAAATCTTTTACCCATTATTTGTAGTAATAAATAAACAATAAAGCCAAGATTTCAGCCTAAGTTCAAAATCATTGTTTTAAAAATGCTGTGCTGTCACTCATTTTTAACAACAGATGCTTTGCTAATATGCCAGTGTAATGTGATATCCCTTAAAGTTCAATCTTTCCCTTCTACTTTTTCTCAGTTACTTCAGTTCCTATCAATTATTACTAAAATGGTGTTGATTTATACAACTTCAAAAGTCTGCAAACACAAAGCTTCTTTAAATTCATGAGCTAATCAGCAATCGCCTGCTGATTATTTCATATTTAAAAATATTTCTAAATACCCGTCATTTTTTCAGGCAAAATTACCATGTTTTAGAAAAGACTAAACATTTATCCTTCAGTATTATTTCTTCAATGTACAATTCATAGCATACTCTTGAATTTTACAAGAATTCTTAATATACTATTTTTTGTTACTCCTTTTGCCAACCACTGACTTGTCCTATCAAGAAACTCAAGATATTTTAAGTTCCAAAAAAACAGTCAAAATTCTCTATAATTAACATCATATACACACACAATTTTTGCGATATAATTTACATAACATAAAAATCACCTTTTTGAAATGGGGGAGGAAAGGGATATAATGTAATTTGGTAGGGGATTATTGATGAGTTGGTGATGCACAGAGTGCAAAAATATATATTTGTATATATAGGTTTAAAGCTATAATTCCCATCCCCTCAAGCAAAGAAAATGATGTCAACCTTCTTTACCTCAATAAACATATTATGTTAAAAAATAATGTTAAAAAATAAAATAATAAAGTGCAAAATTATGTAGTTTGTACTTATACAATTATTATTTTCAGCCATCACCAAGTACTTAATTTAGAATATCTTCATCAACCTAGAAAGAAATTTGAACAACTATTAGCAGTCACTCTGAATTCTCCCTTCCTTCTAGTTCCTAGCAACCATAAATGTATGGTTATCATACTTTATCTATGGCAACCATAAATGCCACTATGAATTTTCCTATTCTGAATATTTTATAAAAATGTCTTCATAGAATATGTGACTCTTTCATTTATATTAATATTTTCAAGATTGATTTATGCTATAGTATGTCATGCTTTATTATTATTTTTCATAACTAAATATTTTCCATTGTATGAACATATCACTTTTTCTGTATACACAATAAAATTTTTATTATACACTTAGCTATAATTACAATAAAAATTGATTCATTCTTAATTCCTTGAGAAAAATATTATGCTAACATTCTCATATTTGTGATTAGAAAACTGAGGTTCAATTTAGTTAAAAATCTTCTCAAAGGTTACCCAACTAGTGGGTTTTGGAGAAAAGAATAACTGATCATTTGTAAACTCTAAATTGATGTCTTTTCCACTAAACCAAATTTCTACTGTAATACTTTATATACAAATTATAACTCATGCAGTATGGTTGAAACATGCAAATAAATTTGAAATCTATCTACATCTAGCAACAATTCAGGATTTGCAAAGCTCTAGATCAGTGTAGGAGACAACTATAAAATTTTATTTTTATTTTCCGAAATCTAGCACTTTGTCCTTACCTTCCTCCCTCTTCATTATAACCTCAGAAACATCTCTTCAAATATGGACATATGGTACTTTACAATTATTTTGCTTTTGTCAATTTATTTGTTTCAATTCCTTATTTTGCTTCTTTGCTTTTTATTTTTTTTCTAGTTTTATTACACACAGATCCCTCAAGCTCATTTAATCTCTACTTATGACTGCATAACATTTTATTGTAAGGTTAAACTACATCTTCTTTATCCAATATTGTAGCTTACAAATCATTCTTATTCTAAATAGCACTGCAATAAACATTGTAATACATGTAATTTTTGAGTTGATGGTTTCATAGCCTTCAAATAGACACCCAAAAGTGGCTTTGCTGGATTATGTAGTATATTTTGTTTTTTTATTTTTTTGTTTGTGTGTTTATTTGTTTTTTCAGATAAATCCAGATACTGTCAAATGGCTGCTTACATTCCCATCATATATATAGGGTTCTTCTTGACATCCTCTCCAGCACTTGTTAAGGAGACCTTTTCCATGCATACCAAACTCACACATCTGAAATGAAACCTTAATCTGGTTTTGACTTGCATCTCTCTTATCAAAGTGATGTTGAATATTTTTCTATCTGTTGACCTTCTGTATATTATTTTGTATATTTTCTTTTCAGACCTGCTACCCAACTTATTTATTTTAATAATAATTTTGTTGTTTACATATCCATGCATATAAGTCTGTGTGCATATACATATATACACATATACACATGCAAGTATATATGGACACACACATACACACACACACACACATTACCCCATTGCATTCCACAGGGTTCTCCCTCCACTTCATCCCCAAATAGCCCTCCTCTCTTCCTGTGCTCCTCCCTTTCCCAATTTCTCCCTTCCCCATCCCTTCCCTGGCAGTCTACCTTAACTCCACTGTCAGCTAATTTTGGGTTTTTCCTGACCTTTTGTTTTATTCCTACACCCCATCTATAGGTGAAATCAAATGACTTCCATCTTTTTCTTTTTGATTTATTTTTTCTAATATGATTCCTTCTAGGTCCATCCATGTCATCACAAATGACTCATCCTTGCCAGCTTTGATTGCAAAATAATAATCGTTTGTATAAATATATCTTTTTCAACCATTTGTCATTTTGAGAGCATTTGGGTTGTTACCCAATTTTTTTTATTTATTTATATATAAATTTCACAACTTTGTAATCTCAAGGGTTTGCTCCCCCCTCCCTCCCCTCACATCCCTCCCTTTCCCTCCTGTTCATAGTTGTGCGCTTCATTTTTGTGCTTAGCTTGTTTTGATTTTCCTCAAGGCTTTTATTTTATTTATTTATTTTTT